>OMKY01242716.1:0-10549 GCA_900302395.1 Bregmaceros cantori | reverse complement strand
AGTACCGGGAGGAAAAAAAAGAAAATATTTGCGCAGCATGAGAACTTCAGCCTCTCATCATCTCAATGTTGCTGCAGCATTTGTTTGTCTGTTTTGGCTTTTTCCGATAATCCCTTGAGGCGTTTATTTTTCCGAAGACCTAATTTCGATCACTTACTTGTAACGGCAGTTACAGACTACTGCCTTTACTGCCTTTGGTTCATATTTCTCTTGGCAACAGTGAATGTAACGGAAATAAGAGTTTTGTTGGAGCATTCCGGAAGCACTTGATATGACTGCACAGTGTTGGTGTTGCGCTTTTCATTATTCTCATTCAATTCAATGGAACTTGCACAGTGACGTCATGGCTTGGCGGCGACAGACATTGTTTGTATCATCGCGTTTAGACAAACGAGCAATATTTGCATAACATTGTCCGTTTAAAAGTCTTCTATTATGGATTTATCCATGGTAATATGCTATCAATCGCCAGCAGCTGGCAGCCTAATATAATGGACACGAAGTGGACTTAACCCTTCGTATACTTATACTTCATCAGGGCTATTCAACTACTTTGCTCAGAGGGCCGCATTGTCAGAAGCCCAATGGGCCCGGAGAAGATGCGGGACTGCACCAACCCCGCGCTTCAGTATTCTCCGGCATTTGTACACCTCGTTCGCGACGCTAAACCACGTTTTCATAACTTTTATTTAAAGTAGCATACTTCCCATTAAAAGGGCTTCAATTCTATGCAACAATGGTGTTTGCTCGTTTGTAACAAGCAACATCTGAAACGACAACAACACACAAATAGTGGTAAACAGCAGCCGCTCACTTAAACTACAACACATTTATAGTGCATCTGTTGAGGTAAAGAACAGAAACTCAGTTACCCTCAAAAACACATTTCTAGTGCTTATAGTGAGGTACATAACAGCATCTCGGATGGATAAATCAGGTTTGACCAAAAAAAAATCTTTTTTTTCAGGATTGCTCTGGGGGCCACAAAAAATTGATTGGCGGGCCGGATTTTGCCCGCCAGCTGAATAGACCTTCCGTACATGTCGCCAAAATGTCTTATTATAAAGCCCTATTGGTTTGATACTGAGTGGATTTTTATTTCAAAGTGTCCTCTGAAACACACTCCAACCTGAGCTTGTTTGATTCTCTGTAACAAAAAAAATGTATGTGAAAAAAAAAAAGAATGTATTGTTGTTGTTTTTTTTCAGTGGCATTTTTTGGAAACCCACTACAGAATGAAACCGCTGCATTATTACGGTTCAAGTCTCAAAGTTTTTTTTTTCAGCTTCAAAGCACTGCGGTCGACTGTGCTGAGCTCCAAAGCACCATGTTTTGCTCTTTTTTTGTGTGTGTGTTTCTTCCCCCCCATCCTGTCGACACGTTGGTCTCTAGAGAACACATTGGAGCTGAGAGGTTCAATCTGCAAGAATTCCTACAGCCTTTAAAAACTGCTTGTTGTACACACCCTAGTGAAAAATCCAACTATGACCAGCTTAAGCTGGTAGCTGGTTTTAGCTGGTCTTAGCTGGTATTTGCTGGTCAACCAGCTAAGACCAGCTAAAACCAGCTTAAACCAGCTACCAGCTTAAGCTGGTCATTGCTGGATTTTCCACTAGGGCAGAGATGCTGTCGGCCTTGTTTCTTGCTTGAACTTTCCCCAATGTACGCACCCTGTGCAGTTCGGTGTTTTAGGTTCCATTGGATGGCAGAGGGCTGTGCTATATATCATTGATATTAGATGTGTTCATTCCTTGTGTTTGTTACGCCTCAGTCCTTATTTGATAAAAGCAAGGTTTTTGTTCATAGTGCCAGCACTCCATGACTCCATTAACTGTTATCAAATCAAAATTGGAATATTTTGGTTCAAGGACCCCTATAGACTTAAAAATAAGACGTATGCCTCAAAAAAAAAAGAAGAAGAAGTAAACACAATTTCTCATTGAAAGTGGAGATCCTGTTGCTATCATCCTATTATATTGCATTTATATATTTAGGGCTGCAGGTAACGATTATTTTGATAATCCATTAATCGACCATTTTTACTGACGATTAATCGGTTCATTTTTAATTTGAAATTGAAACGAGTATTGGCGTTATTATGATTATGAAACTTTAATACTAAAAATTTGCAATATAAACTTTTAGACATATTGCCTTTTTTTAATGCATGTTAAATGTAAGCCTACTCTTCCATACCAACTTATACCATAGAGGGTTTTCCACCCAAAATAACTCGTTATATATGTTGCTGTGGGGCTTTACAATGTTCAGTATCCAAGTGAATGGAAGGGACCATGACGGTGGGAATGGAGATTGGTATTGGGAACACATTTGAGCGGAGAATGGGCCAAACAAGGAAACGATTAATAGCTGCCGATTAGCCGATTATCAAATTGGTTGCCGATTATTTCAATAATTGCTTATCGATTCATCGGTTGCAGCTCTCTATATATATTATGTATATAACATTTTGGAACTTCGGACATCTTTCTGAAAATGGTTCTAATAGTTTTTAAAAAGCCCATTCAGTGGCATTGCGGTAATGTATGTTCCCCAAGACCATGTGACCAGGTCAAAGTGGGAGCATTAAGTTCAAAGGAGTAAACCTTAACGTGGACCAAAAGTCTTGCCTTATTTACAAGAAGGGGAAAAAAGCCATTGTCTAACAGGTGCTTGTCGTTAATTAACACCTTCCGACAGCCTCCTTCTCCACACACCTCTCCGGCGACACCAGAGGTGTAACCTGATCATATGCACACCCCACGTCGGTGTCGTTTGCGTGTTTCACATCAACAAGATTTGTACCTCGTGACCCAGAGTTTGTTATTCTCTCGCTCTTCTCATCGCTTGTTTTTCTTCACATATCCCAAAAATGAATTGTCACACTCTTTCTGTAGTGATTTTCAAAAACCGAAAAAAATATGCTAATATACGCTGATATGTGAATCTACGCTTAATGTCAACATTGATGTGATCATGTTTTTCCATTATTGTTCTCCATTGTTCTAACGCCCATTGAGACATTAAGATATTATCTCTTTGGACCTATTCTTTTTCGGTGGTGTATGCTGCATTGACATATGCAACAAATATATTGCAGTACAGCGGAACATTTCAATTATTGGTTAGTTAACTGCATGTTTATCGTCCATCAATCATTGACACCTGCCCTTGATCATTCTGAAATTCCACATGCACAGGGGATATTCTTTGCTTTATAGCTCTACCCATCGCTACTAAAGACGAGCATCTGTGTCGTTCGGGGAAAAAAAAATGGCCGCCACATTTCTCAGCAGAATCTTGGTCGACTTCTTGACCCCGTGACGAAGAGCACAAAGCCCTTTAATCCACTTCATACCCCCCCGACCCTCCCGTAGGAATGTTTAGCCTCCTTTTATAGCCTGGCACTAAAAGCAAAATAAACCATTACTGGACCATCACCCCGGCTAGAATCACTGGACCTAGACGACCTAAACCGGCTCACTCGGACAAGACATGCACATTAAAAAATAAACAAGCCTAAAAACCCCTCTTGGGAAGTTTACTCTTGTTTTTAATTGGTCTTTTAAGTCCTACCAGTCAATACATATATTCCCTTTGTTTTTTTTCCCGAAGAGAGGATGATTCGCCCTTTGGCCAGGCCTGGAAACACTCATGGCAACTTTGTGCTGTCGAGCATCGTGTGCACATAGATAAGCCAGATGACCGCTCAGTAAAGGTGACAGCTGAAATTATCATATAGATGGACAGGCTGTGATGTCGGTTTGATCTTCATCTGGGATTCAATATTTTGCAGAAGTACTAGCAGTACTAGAAGAACTTTTAGAAGTTTTTTGCGACGCAATTTCATTTTATACATTTTTAAAACGTGGACATTTAAAACATTTTAGAGTGATGACTTGAAAAAATAGCAATTTTACACATGGATGTATCACTGCTCTGTATCTGCGCCCTGCTGTCGATGCTCTGTGTCTGTTCTCTGTATCAGGAGTCAGGACTCTAACTGCCAATCTTTGAAATCAAGACTCTCCACGCAAGAAAAAACATGATCAGAATATGTTTACTCGTCTCTCTCGTTGGACAGATTTGAGCAACGGGCACTAACGTGTCGAAGTACATCACTGTGGTCATAGGAGGCAGTGATCAGAACAGGAGGGCGAGGGAGAGACACACACACACAGACAGTGTGGACCTCCCTAAACACGGGGGGGATGTCTAACCGAGCGAGTAATGGCTAATGAAGCGGTTTAATTCTGGAACGCAAGCGAAACACTAACATTGGTTTCCATGGATACGCCACAACAAGCGGTAGGGTTCATGAGGTTGTTATTATTACACCGCATGTATATAAAGTTTACGCACTAATAATAAAGCATATAGCGACAAATAATTAAAAAACTTGTTCAATGACGACCATTCCCACAATGGTGATCATGCTTCATTTTTATACTTGTTTTTGGCTCACAATTTAAGTTTTCAAAATGTTATTTCAACTAAGCAGGGTTTCCCGCAGGGTCAAAATTCAGGAACTAAAATGTTAAGCCTCAAATTTCTTGAGAAAATGCCAGTATTTTCATTGCAGGTCAGATTAAATTTTGTTAAGTATTGAAAAATGATATTTGTTAATTCAAGAAGTGTCGCTAGGCCCGTTACGGTGTTGTTCTCTACTGTCCACTACTTGCCAAATGGGTGAATGTAATGTCTAGAAGAATGTGCTCTGGTATTGAGATCGGTCTTGAAGAATGTGCTCTGGTATTGAGATCGGTCTTGAAGGTGGTCTAAGAATTTTCTCAATATGGTCTAAAAATGTCAAATGTAACTTGTCGATTCCTGAAAGATCTGTCTTGGGGCATTCAGCTAATACAACCCACAAAAAGATCTGTTTCTTTTTTTTAAAAATGTTTTTTCCAGCCCATTCAGGCTGTTTTTTTTTCCCCAAGCTTTATTTATTAGGGTTAGTGGAAACAGGTGAAGATGGGGGGTAGACACGCGGGAAATACGTCGGTGGCGAGATTTGAACCACCGACTCACTGCGCCATTAAGGCATATGCGTGCTTTCCAGCGCTCTGCCTAGCCAACTGAGCTACTGGGCAGCACAATAAAAAAGATCAGTTTCTAATCTACCTGCTCCAGGCTGTTTACATTCATGCCCAGTATTTCCACTCGGTTCAAAGCAGACAAATCCACTCGGCTGAATTTCAAATTGAACCACCGTCTTTTATAGCACTTGTTGACCTCATAGACAGAAACTGTGACAGATCTTTGCGTCCATATATCATTGTCGCGGTCAATGGCGTAATCTCATCAGCATGCAATTCACGATCGGGCTGTTTGTGTGTGGATGGGAGTGGAGGGGGGACCGGAGACGGAGAGAGAATATAACAAGGGATGTTATTTGGTGTCTTGTGGCCGCTGTAATAACTGAGGCTTTCATATTTCCTGTTTGGCCGACGTGCAAGCCCTAGCATTAATCAGCTAGCCAAGCTAGCGTCTTCAATCAGTTAGCTGGCTAGCGTCTTCAAGCTGGCCGCACATAAATTATCCCGCGCGGCCTCCCTCTCCTTCCTATTAAGGTTCCTTGTTTACGGTGTCTGATGCTCCCAACTGCACGGGCGCCGTCGATGGATTACACCGGGTGGTGGAGGAGAGCGAGAGGCTGGCGGCGGGGGCGACCACAGCCAAAACAATGAATCAAAATGTTTTGTTTGCGAGAACTCAATATCGCTGGGTGTTAATTAAAAGCAACCGGTGACGATGCTGCGAAGAAGTCTGAAGGCTGGAGAGGTCTTTGGTAGACAGCGATTAGTGTCATTTAGGGTTGTTAATGAGTTATTTCAGCAGTCAATTTAGTTGTCGATTTATTGAAACAGTTTTTCCTTAAAACATATTCAGACACTGGTGCTGGCTCTGTGGCGCAGTCGATAAGACACCTGCACCCAGCACACGTATAGTGCCTGTGACTTGGTTCACATGGGCAGTGTTGCAAGTTCTCTTCCCCTCGCCGGCTTTTCTGCAATGCCTCCCCCGGACTCTTCATCCCAGTTTCCGATTTAATCCTGTCACCATCTCTCTCAATTTTTTCATTCTAATGTATGATGGTTGATGAAGTGTAGGGTACTTGAATGACATTTTGAGATCCATAATCTCTTTAAAAATTGTCTTTTTGAAGTTGTTACAAAACGTGCTTATGTATGTACTAATATTTTTGTTTCTCTCTCTCCCACATGCCATCTCCTTCCATCCTTCCACACCACCAGGTAAGACAATCTCCCTCCACTCCCCGCCTCCCTTTCTCTCCCTCGCTCTCCCTCTCCAGCGTAGAGTGGTGCCCACAGCTGGCGTCCTCCATTCCAGTATCTAGTTGTGATTCATAGATGTGTTGAATCATAAAGCTAACCTTCCTTCCACCGCTATTAAAGTCCTGCCACACTGCCAATGAATAACTACGGCCGGCCCCCGCTCGCTAAATATCCTACCAGCTCGCAACACACGCACAGGTGCTCGCAGAACCAGGGGAGAGGGGGGACGTGAGGCGCGTTTAAATAAAAAGGAGACTCGCGTGTGTGTGTGTGTGTGTGTGTGTGTGTGTGCATGCGCTCACACACACACACTGATGTCTCGGCCCGCGTTGGTAACGTAAGATAAAAGGTGCGCACGGCGCCGCTTTACGAGGGCGAGGAGGGTTCAGGCTGGGGAAGAAATGGGAAGCTATTAACGTCGGGGACGCCTCGTCTGCGTTTCGGTCGGCGGTGCTTGCGGCGACATCCCCCGGGCTCACTGCGAGAATCTCTGGAGCCGCGTTACTGGTCGACCGAGCGAAGGCCAAGGTGAACACGTTTGGGAAGTAACCGACTACAGGCGTTTCAAATTAATCAATTTGGATCTCGACACTGTACCACATTTAATTATATGTTGGGGCAAGTTGTATTCAAGAGTAATCCATTGCATTGCATTGTGGATAATTGATGGACCAGGGCTCAGGTTCACGGTGCTGGGTGCGCCACCAGTGGAGTAAAGAGCGGAACTTGGTTTGCGACACAAAAAAGAAAAACCTCAATAAATTAATGTGCATGATGCGGTTTCCCTTCCCTTTCTCTCCTATCTAACTCTTCACCTACACACTCTGTCCTTCCCATCACACACTCTCCCTTTCTCTCTCTCTCTCTCTCTCTCTCTCTCTCTCTCTCTCTCTCTCTCTTTCTGCCCATCTCCATCTCTCTTTCATGCTTTGTGTAGCGCTGTTTATCTGTGTTTCCCTCTCTCTCTCGTCCATCTTTTGTCTTTGTCTGTCCTTGTCACTCTGTGTCCCTGTCAATCCCTTCTATCTCTCTCTATCTCTCCCTTCCTCTTGTCTCTCTCTCTGCCCATATCTCTTTCTCTCCGTCCCGCCCTCAGTCCATCTCTTCTGCCGCAGTGTCCTGTGCGTCGTGATGAGAGGCCAGGCTGTGGTTTATTGGTCAGAGCTGTGCGTGTCTCGCGGCTACGCCTCCCCGATCGATTCCTGTGAAATAACGCGCTGCGTCCGCGTGGAGTGCACACACGGTCACGCACGCACACGCAGCCACCGCAAATCTCCGCAGCCGTGTCCAGTTTTTTACAATTTGTTTAGCTTAGTATCTGTTTAGGCATAGCACCCACAAACGCGCACACACACACATAGGTACAGCATTGCAGCGTGGAGGAGACATACTGCATTCATGTGCACAGACACACACTCGCATAGGGAAATGGACCCACATCTCATACACACACAACTTGCACACACATGTTGGTATTGAAGTTTGGATGCACACACACGTGGAACACGTCACAAGAACGCACACACAGATATTGTATGGCATTCTCTCTTTCATTCTCTCTCTCTCTCTCTCTCTCTCTCTCTCTCTCTCTCTCTCTCTCTCTCTCTTTCATTCATTGCCCCTATTCCTTTGTTCCTTGTCACACACATGTACACACACACACACACACACAGTCGCACAGCAGTAGTCCGTTCCCAGCAGTACTAGCTTACACCGTTATCCCTCTTCTATATCTCCTAGCTACCCTCCTCCATTTCATTTAGATGGCTTTTCAAATTCAACAGTGTGTGTGCCGGTGTGTGTTTGGGTCACTGCGTGCGTGTGTGTGTGTGTGTGTGTTATGTCTCAGTGTGTCACTCAGTGTGTGTGTGTGCTGGTGTGTGTTTGGGTCACTCTGTATGTATGTCTCAGTGTGTCTCTCAGTTTGTATTTGTGTGCGTGTTTATGTGTGTGCCTGTCTCGTTTGTGTGTGTTTGCAGTATGTTATCTGAATGAAGCTGCAGTATCCTAGGGCATCTATCTTTTTGTTTGTCCATCTCTCTTTCTCCCTCTCTCTGTCTCTTTCTTTCTCTGCCTCCCCCTCTCTTTCTCTCCCTCTGTTGATGCAACATTCCGGGTGTTGTAAATAACGGTGACAGGTTGTCACGGTCTCTGGATGTCCCGGCAAGAGGCAGCCCTGTCTCATCTCTTGTCCCACTCAGTCTCTCTTATCTTTCCATGCTTGCGTATGGCATATTGGAAGAGTAGGCTGATAAGTACGGAAATGCCAGTGCGCAATAAGCGGATATACTAGTTAGGGTCACAAATGATTATTTTGATCATTGACTAATTGGCCATTTTTACTGGTGATTAATCAATTTAATATTTCACTTTTGCTTTCAAAATCACAATGATTATTAACCTGAAACTTGATTTAATGTTGCAAGCTTCTTGATGCCTGACCACCTTATGTTTGAGTGGAGGATGGACCTTGTGTGAAAACCCAATATGTTAAAATTCAGCATGGAAGAGTGATAATACTAAAAAATTGAAATTTTAGCAATGAGTGGAGATAGCGAAACAAGTTTGCAATATTAGTATTGCAAACTTTTAATAAGAATTCATGCTCATGTGCTGCCCAGTAGCTCAGTTGGTTAGGCAGAGCGCTGGAAAGCATATGCCTTAATGGCGCGATGAGTCGGTGGTTCGAATCTCGCCACCGATGTGTTTCCTGCATGTCTGCCCCCCATCTTCACCTCTTTCCGCTAACTCTAATAAATAAAGCTTGGAAAAAAACAGCCTGATTGGCCTGGAAAAACATAGAAAAAAAGAATTGATGCTCATAATCGATCTGATTTGAATTGAAAAACTGATTAATCGTCAGTAAAGATGGGTGATCAATCGATGATGAAAACAATTGTAGCCGTAGCTGCTACTCACTCCTGCCTCACCCTCTCCCTTCTTGCCGTATAATTTTCTTCCATGTTATCACTCTTCTCTCTGTCTCGCTGTCATCCACTCCCCACCCTGCTCTCCATTCTCTGTATCGATCTCCCATTCTGTCGCTCTCTCATTCTCTTGGCTCAGCCGTTTGTCTTCCGCTCCCCATCCACACCTCGCAGCGTGCCGCCAGTGACCGTATTCATTACCACACTTTAACAGAATACTAATCTCATTTAACTCTGTTCAAATACCAGCGTCGCAATAGGTGGACGAAGCGTTTTATTTATTTTATATTTAGTTTAGTTTTTCAGTGCCAGCACCATTTTTCTCATTTTATTCACAGCGTTAGTTTGAATGGGGGATGAGGGAGTGGGGGGGTGTGAGTGGATGTTCAGTATATGGCCGCGAGTGGAAGCGATTTCGCCGTGCTGTGGTCTTGAACCACAGCGACAAGACTATGTATGGATCTGCCTTGGCACAGCATCTTTAACGACTACGCCATGGGGCCAGCAGATGAAGACATTTTTGGAGTGTAAATGCAGTTTTTCTGACATGGGCAAGGCAAAATGGATGGATACATGCGGATAAAAATGGCAGAACCTTTGTGTCGTCATACGTGGATCAAATGGGGTGAAGATGGAAGCAATAAAGCAACCAAACATTTTTTTTCCCCCTTTTTACCTTTTGTGTCGTCATACGTGGATCAAATGGGGTGAAGATGGAAGCAATAAAGCAACCAAACATTTTTTTTCCCCTTTTTAAATCCTATATTTTTTTCCCCCATCCTGAGTTAACACTTCTGTTCTGGAGGGGATGCAGTGAGATGCTCATCACACACACACACACACACACACACACAGTTATGAAGTTAGGAAGCAGACCTGCATCATACTTGAGTCGGTGAGGGGAAGCGACCTCGCGACTGCTGCGTTGGCGCTGTTAGGCCTGAGCCACAGGCACAAGACTACATGTGGCTGGATGCCTCTTCTTGTGATGGCTTTAAACATTTTCATCTTTTTAGACAAGCAACGGATCACGACCGCTTTGTACAAATCTGCGGCATCCGGTCTGAACACACGCTGTGAGCCATTAGAGACACGTGTACACACACACACACACACACACACACACACACACACACACACACACACACTGACGGTAATAATTGTTATCTAATTGCGGCAGGATGGGGCAGCCAGATGTCGTCCTACTCTAACCCACTTAGACCGGATGGGACATGTGTCTCTTTTTAAACTACAAAGAGAAAGGGGGGGTGGGGGTGCTGATACCTCTTAGAGAGCACACAACGACACATACTTTATTCATCA
>OMKY01242287.1:0-11161 GCA_900302395.1 Bregmaceros cantori | reverse complement strand
CTCTG
The DNA here is from genome assembly GCA_900302395.1 of Bregmaceros cantori. NCBI lineage: Eukaryota > Metazoa > Chordata > Actinopteri > Gadiformes > Bregmacerotidae > Bregmaceros > Bregmaceros cantori. Next base: position 11,156 of record OMKY01242287.1, on the reverse strand, counting down.
CCCATATCTGCCTAAAAGAAAGCGAATATGCCAACACTAAGCCATAGTCGTCCCCGTCTAGACTCAAACTGATCATGTGACACAGGCCCGCCCTCCCAGCCTCGCTCCATGTCGCTTTTGCCTTGCATTTGCTTTATAAAAAAGAAAAAGAATGAGATGAACCGTCAACATGGCCCTACCCGCTAGCAACCAATTTTAACTTGCTGTAACCTGTCTTCAACTTGTCCCTATTTGTTTTCAATCTAAATAAGTACCGGAGTACATGTACTCCACCCACGGACAGGCAGGTGAAATATAGCAACTTTGCTAAGCGTGTCTGGTACATCCATCTTCTCATATCGCATATCTCATGCCGAAATGTTTAATGGCCCTGCACTGTCTGTCCTAAAATAAAATTAATTCATAAATTCATATTAATTCTCTAAACTGGTGAACACATAACGCAGTACAGAATAAAAACCTGCAATCGAAGAAAATCAGACTTTGACATGCCTTATTTTTAATTAGCGTTTTGCAAAGTTTTTTAAACATGACCTTTGCTAATTGGCCCGGATCAGCTAAATTTGAAAATAGAATAAATTACCTCCGCCAACAAGGTTATGTTTTTGGTAACATATGTTTCTTTGTTGTTTATTTGTTTGTGAAGAAAATTACTCAAATATATATATGCAGATTTATGGATTTTTTTTTTTATTTTAGGTCACTTTTATGGGGGATCAATTTAGCATAATTGAGCCTAGGTGGTGGTGGTTTGTGCTCTCTTGAGTGCTTCTAGTTTCTTTTTTTTCTGTTATGATTCTGAAGAGGATTAAGATATGAACCCAGCAGAGCAAAACAAAGGTTTGGGTTACACAAGGTAAACCTGTATAATTTGAGAATACAATTTCTATCTAACAACACGAAAAGAAAAGTTGAGGATGAATTAAACACAGTCTCAAGGAGGAGGTCTTCAAGCACAATTGATGCAAATCTTCAGATAAACGTTCATTGTTCATGAAGAATAGTCCAACTCTACAGAACAAAATAAAGTTATATTTAACTCGACTATTGCACAGCAGAGGTCATCAGGAAGCAAACTCACAGCGAGAGTAAGAAAACAAACAATAGTAATTTTAACTGGCAAGAACCTCAAAAGAAAACATAGCATGCCCTCCCAGGGAACACAACTGAATTAGGGACTTTGCCATTGCGAGGTCCGAACGCCCGAGGGGTCCATATAAGCAGGATGGGAACCAATGGCTTCATTTAATGACTAATGTTTGAATCCAGAGACATTGAGTTTATTGATAAGGAAACCACCTTACACAGCGTCCTGCACTGGCAGGCTTGGTAAGTAATGGATTAAGAATAAAACATGAGATTCCCTGATAGGGATGGGAGTATTACATTAAAAAACAGGAACGTTTAAAATAATATACTTTTCAAAAGTAACATTTCCAAGCCCCTGTGCAACAGCTCCTTCATGGCCTTGAGTCCTCTCAGACTCTCCGTCTCCCCTTGTGTCCATCCTCGTCTCTCTCACTCTCATTTACTCGGGAACAGCCTGTCTTGATTAGGTTTTTCGCTCCACGTCGGAAGCACATTGGTAATCTATTAGGGAGAGGAGTGTTCCTCTCCAAAGCTTGTGATTAATGCGCACAGAAGCAAGACCTACTATACGATCTGGAATTCAAACTAATTAGAATCGCTGCACTTTCAATGTGTATCTCCTGTCCTCCTTCCAGCTTCATTTTGGAAAGCTATTTGTGTGTTTGTGTGTATATGTGGGTTTATTTGTGGATGATGAAAAAAAACAAACATCTACACTATGCATTTCATTACGGCATCCATGTGTCTGGAAATGCACAAGCACGCCCAAGCATATACACTTCGACGCACGGGTGGCCTGGTCAGCTGGCATATAGGGCAAATGCCAGTGAATTTTAGCATATTTGCTGAATCTCAGTGTGTATTCAAAACTAAATAGTGAGTTTAGACAGTTTTGTCGTGCGAGTTAGTGGCAAGGTTAAACTATTTGATTCATAGCAGTTATGTTCGACACATCCCAGGACGCACCGTTTGTGACTTGACACAATCTATCACTTTATGATTTACTGAAGCTATGTAAACTTTCATTTTTTTAGATTTAAAGATATTTTGACATCACCTGCACCTGCCATCATGCCGAATCCTGTGATGAGTACAACCTCTGAAGACAACCTCTGCGCTTATTACATTCCATTGTTTGTATGATTGACTTCATGAATTACAATGGTTAACCCTCTCTACTCTCTCCCTGGGTTATTCAGAACTTTAAAGTCTGTGTGCAAAACAGTAACACTCTGCCTCAAGGGACCAGATAACGGTAAAAGAAGCAGAGGCAGACAATCAAATTATGGTTCAATCATATCTGCGATGACCGATGTTGGCTGTTGTTCAGCACCAAGCCCAGATAGTGAAATGCGATGATGTCAGGAGAAGAGTGGGGGACAGCACAGAATTAGTGGTGAAGTCGCCCAGGCTGGGTGTGTGATTACATCACAAAGGAAACCCAAGTGTGTGTGTGTGTGTCTCCACTTGACAAACAATCAGGGCTGATAGATAACACTGAGCTTGTTACACAGAAAAATCAAAACCGCCACAATGTCGTCGTTACGAGGGCTGCGGCCCTATTCACAATCACAAAGAAAGGCCAGCGGCGACTTTAAGTCACGGTCTAAAGGGGCCATGACACTTGCACGATTTTGTGGCATGCACCTGTAACCGTAACGTTGTGCGCTTTACGCAACCTGGCCATAAACTTGTCGGGACAATGCAGGAGGACGTGTGCGGGTGCAATCACAGCCGCACGCAATTCTCTGAGCTGGACGAACACTTGGTTGGACTTTACATATGAGAGGGTGTATTTAAAGCAATTTGGGATGAGCACGGAGTGAGGTTGGGCGAAATATGTATCATTATAGACCCAGCAAATACGACATTTAAAATACGAGCTTTTAAAAATATACGTTTTGAGCAGGAAATCAAATAAACACGCTTCACTCACTTGCACACTCGGCTAGTCTCAAATACCTAATGATAATAATTATCCCCCCCCCCCTCCGCCAGTCGCCAATCTCAAGTGTTGATGTCCTTTTGTCTCTTTATATTCCGTGTCCATGTGCAAGCCGGCTTGAAGCCGCCGTGACGGCGTCCGAGCTGCGTACGTGCGCAAGCCGGTCGGAAATGATGCGCGCAATATGAGCGCGCTCAGCATGCCAACTCATGTTAATTTGGATACGGGTCGTCACACATTCGTTCACCCGACGTTAACTGTGGGGTGAAGCCGGTGTGAACTGCGCGGGCACCTCCCGGTTTTGCGCCGCAAAATGACACGCGCTGGCACGAGACAATCATGTGGATTGCATGCCGCACAATCGTGGGTAATGGGTACCTTCAATGCATGCACAGTAAGAGAAGAAGCGAGGTTGATAGAACTGGCACAGTGGAGATCCTCGGGATCCAGGAGCACAGGAGAGTGCACACAGATGACCGGAGGAGAATGAGACTTGCAGGACATTGCCAAAGACACAAAGAGCTACCAGCCAGCAAACTGGTGCTATGGGAGCCTACACATGGGCACCGGTCCAGAGGACGCTCCACCCTAACATTCGTGGACATGCTCAAGAAGGACGCGGGAGTCCATAGCACCAACGAACTGGCCAAATGTATGGAGGATCGGGATGACTGGAGGCTACGATGGAAGGCTCGTCTGAGGACGACCTAGAGCGAATCGTGCAAGTATCCGGGCCCCTTAAGTCTGTACACACACATTATTTCTCACACTATTCACATTATACACATTATTTCACACTATTTCTGCTCGTAACATCTCCAAATTCAACGCAGGACTGTAAATTAATCAGTTTGGCATTTTAGATTAGTTTGATAGCTTTTTTTTTTGGCTGCAAGCACCACTTCTTCATTCTCCACTGAGAGAGGCAGTCATAGGATCGGCTCAGAAACTGGGATGAAGAGTCGGGGGTGGGGAGACATTGCAGAAAAGCCGGAGACGGGACCAGAACACGCAGCACTGCTCGACCTATGGTCTTTTTTTTTTTTTTTTTCAAGTTATTTTTTCCGGTGTCAGCGCCGTTTTTTTAATCTTTATTGGATAGGATTAATCGGAAACTGGGTTGAAGAGATCGGGGGTAGACATTGCAGACAAGTCGACGTGCGTAGTCGAACTCGCGACACTGCGGACGCTGCGGTAGACACAGCGCCACTAACATGAATGGGGTCGCGTTAGGTGCAGTGTCCATAACCACTCGGCCAACGCGGACCCCCGACCTATGGTCTTTTAACTTAAAAAAAGATATACATATATTAAAAAAGGATGTCAATGACTAATCAACCGATTAACCAATCGATTTAATTTCTTACTAAACAATTAATTGACAAAGTGCACATGTGACCTTATGTCTGCATGCTGCACCAACTAAACAGAATATCTTACAGTCCATAGTAGGTCAATAATATCCTAATACTGTCATGGGCGTTAGAGAATGGAAACACACAAGAACAACATTATCTCCATCTTAATCTTTTAATTTGATACCTCATTGAGAACATTTTGATTAAGATTCCTGCCTTGCACGGTACTGCTCCATATTACTTAGCAGTGTCGTGGTCCTGCAAGTGCTTGTCTATTAAAATAATACGCATCAATACATTTGTATCTCACTCCACAATAAATGTCGCCTAAACCTCCCCACTAAACGGCTGCTGGGGGTTAGGAAGCTTATATAGACTAAGTGCCTAAGCTCCCCTCTTCCCACAAACCAAGTAGTCGCGTCTTAATTAATCTAAGACCTACCCCTGCCAAGCTGGTCAATTGGTCAATTTCCCCTATCTCCCCTATTTTCACCCTCGCCTATTTTCGCTTGTGAGTCTATGGGAGACCCTGTAAAGCTTCAAGCAGCTTCCCTTTGCTGTATTGAATGGCCCAAGAGGAAGATAATGATTCTGATTAGATACATGGCTTTTCTAGCATTTCTTAGTGTATCAACCATGTCCTGTGCTACGATAGATTAGCAACCATGAGATCCCACAGAGACGATCAAGATGTCAGGAAGTGGCATTTAGTTCCAGCCGATGGGCAGGGACATCCGAATGTAAGGTGACAGAGGCTGTGTCCGAAATCGCCCCCTAACCCCCATATAGGGCACTATATGGGGCGCACGCCATTTTGTAGGGGTGTCCGAATTCTAAGTATCCCACAATGCACCGCAAAACGTAGTGAGCATCGGATGTACCCTAGACGGAGAAATATAACCCATAATGCATTGCGAGACGCATTACACTAATTAAAACGTAGAAGAAGACGACACACACGCTCCAAAACATTTATAAATGAAAATAAATAATTATAAATGTGAGTACAATTGATTTTCTGTGATAAAGTATACATTTATTATTAAAAAAAAAACATGCGAATGCTACGGCCAATGCCGACAGGCAATGACGTCACTATGCGACAGCGGTGCCGATTCTAGTGTCCGAAATCTCGTCGCTGAGATTGAGTGGACTATATAGTCAGTGCCCAATCTAGGGGCTAGGGGTTAGGGAGCGATTTTGGACACGGCCATTGTGTAGCACACAGTTTTTTGTACATATATCCCCGTTTTAATATTGGTAATATTTGGAGTCCGTTGGGGTTGACGATGACTCTCAATAACACCATCTGCATTGTCGGCAGATGATGCATTGGTGATCATCTGGATGGCCAGTTTGTGTAGCTTCCTAATGCGGGACAGTCAGTTACGACAGTGAAATGTGGTGTTGAACAGTTGAATTTAATGTTAGACAAATTACCATAGTTTGCTTTCACCATATTTTCACTGACATTCATTAGTTTAGGGAGGAGCCAGAGCGACCGAAACGTAGGTAGGCAGTGGCGCATCTAAGGGAAATCCAGCCTACTATACAGTGGGGTGGACACAGCTGTAATACACAGCATGCATAAGAACAATAACAGTAAACTTTATTTGTATAGCACGTTTCATGGAAGGCAACACACAGTGCTACATAATATATGACAATAAAAATTAAGCCAACCCTTCCACTCCTCCCTAGGCAGATTGTTAATAAACACATTGTTAATAAACATATGGGCATGGTAGTCTATTAGCAGTGTCCACGTCATCTGTGTTAACGTGACTTACTCTACAATCCCATCCGGTAAATGGGATCCGGCACAGCAGGCACCAATTTAAGCAAATGTAATGATTTACTCAGGCCTCACGTCTGCTACGTCGGTTCACACCAGGCCTATTTTGCTGCGTTTGGTTGCCCATGCTTTGAACTATTTGACAGACATTTAAACAAAGCAACATTAATTGAGTGTCATCCTGGGCAGGCCTCTTCCCTGTGTGAAATCGTTCACTGTCGATGACACTGCTTGCAGGGCACACTTAAAGGAGAAGAGACACTATTTGTAATAGAATTTTTCAAAACACACTTTTTATTATACATATACACAGTACATTTTGCAGTGTTAAATCAATACTTAAAGAGTTATATTTAGCACTGTCTCTGAATGTATGGGGGGGGGGAGCAAATGCGACGACACACACTTGTGATTATACATATACACAGTACATTTTGCAGTGTTAAATCAATACTTAAAGGGTTATATTTAGCACGGTGTCTGAGTGTATGGGGGGGGGGGAGCAAATGCGACGACACACACTTGTTATTATACATATACACAGTACATTTTGCAGTGTTAAATCAATACTTAAAGGGTTATATTTAGCACGGTGTCTGAGTGTATTTGGTCCTCATCAGAAATTAACTCTTTCCATTGTGTTTAACTGCTCTTAAAATTAATTTGAAATTGAGTAAAAATTAACTCCGGCTAACTCTGTACAGCACCGCGGGCACATCAGTGAAGGGACGGACGTCTGCATCTGAGCGGATGAAGGCTGCGAGGGCCTGCGACGCGGCGAGACGGCAGCGTCGTTGCGGCCCAAATCCCTGGGGTCCAGGCCGAACCTCGGTCCGCGCCAAGGGTCGGGTGCCACATGGGTCATGATGCAATGAAAATGGCGGTCTTTAAAGTTTGAGGGAGGACAAGGTGGGTGGGCTTTGGGCGCCTGACACAGCGCCTCTGCAAATGAAAACTAGTAAGTATTCAACTCCCTCCATTGTTGTAATAACTCTGAAAGAGTCAATGAACTTTGACACTGCATATTTAACACTGCAAAATTTACTGTGTATATGCATAAGTTCTTATTTATTCGGCAACATGTGACACATGGTATAGGACACATCGATTATTTGGATTATTGATTAATCAGCTTTTTTTACTGACGATTAATCGACTAGTTTTTATTTTAAAATCAGAATAATTATTAACCTCAAATGTTAATTACTAACTTAAGTATTTTTATTTTATGTTTTCGCTATCTCCATGTCGTGATGACATTTCCATGAAGAGCCTTCTCTTCCGTGCTAACATATTCTGTGCACATTTGAACAAAGAAGGGGCCTAACAAGTAAACGATGAATCGCTGCCGATGAATCGATTACCAAATTAGTTGACGATTATTTCAATAATCGGTTGCAGCTCTAATTCCCATTTCAACAGTCAAAAACACATTGAGGTAAATAACAATGCCTTAGTATACTGTTGTTATGGGAGAAACGGCGCCACAGGGCAAACACAACGGTGGCCACACTCAACCGCCATGCAAGCAAGCGCGCCGCCCTCTGCGAATTACACTTCAGAATTGTGATTACGATTTCCTCTGGGTCATTAATTATGGTGATGATTAGAACCGGCATAATAATATTAATTAAAAATACTTAATAATTCAGACAGCAGTGACAAAACCCCCACCGGCGAACTATTTTCGACAGTCATTTACCACGAGCGCAACATGAAAACAAAAGGCGCGGCGGCAGGCGAAGTTGCGTGCGGTCTCATCATCCGTCGTGGTTATCTTGCCACAAGCTGTTGGGGAGCATCTGACGCGTAATTGTGTGTAAATGTTTGATGGAGCCGCATCATTTCTGCCATCATAGCCACGTAGGCTTTGTGTATTCACACTGTTTGCCGTGCCCACGAAAACATGACCCCCCCTCTTTTGGCTACCCCGTTGAGGTACAGCTTGGTGCTAGTGGCTTTGGTGCAATAAATACTCTTTCTTTTCTTTTTCTTTTACAGATTAATTTGCAGAAGCATATGGAGATGTCCAATGGACTTTGGGGATCTATAATGACAAGGGGTCGAAAGCAGTTAACTTTCAATGGAAGGAAACTGTAATGTATATTATAATAGTTCCCCAGAAAGTATATTTACATGTACAGTAGACACACACACATACACACACACATACACACATACACACACACTATGCCTTGCATAGTAATTTAGCATTAATACTTAAGTACTAGAGTTATAGACGTATAGACGGGACAATTACATCTACATCTCCTATATCCACACACACACACACACACACACACAGTGTATATATAGGGTCGCAACATTCCTTGTTGCTATATCTAACATCATTTTCACCGGTGTCTGTGCTTTGGCGCGTTGAATAATGACACGTGGCTAATGATATGAGGGGCAAAGACCACAGAGAATAAGTCTACTGTGGTCAGGCAAAGTTTTATAATAGTATCAGTTTGACAAACTTTGGAGCAATTAGACTTTAGAATATTGTGAACAACATATTTTACCTCCCTTTTTCCCAGTGTAAGGTGAATAATGCATGAATACCCTTGTATGTGTGTGTGTGTCTGTGTGAAAGTATAGATTTTCATGAAGTATGAAGTAAACCACAACAACAGACCCTTACTTTGTTTTTTATTGGATATTTTTTATTTTGGTTTACAATATTAGCGGCCTTACCATAAGACCAGCGTTGGGTGTAATCCGTTATCTATAATAACGGACGGATTACTTTTTTAGCAACTTTGTAATCTAACGCATTAATTCCCCTTGACTGGTTATAACGTCCAAGTTATATTTTTTCTAAATAGATACGTTGCGCGATACTCGTTACTGTGGCTACATTACCCATTTTGAAGACACATTCACCCTGGGAGAGGGGCGCCGTCTGTTGGCAGAATGCATGAAGCTGCTCGCCAGTGGGACTAATATGCGGATGCGGCGCAAGTGACTGCGGAGTCCATGCACAATACACGAGTGACCGGACCAAACAGGAGACCGCTCCGAGTGCGCGCAACGGCTGCCCGCCGCCGGACGTTAGATTACTTTCCGTTAACGGAAAGTAATCTAACTCGTTACCTGCTTCAATCGGTAATCCAGTAACGTAACGGATTACTTTTTAAGATCAGTAACAAGTAATCTAATGGGATTACTGTTAAAAATAAGCATACCCAACTGTGCATAAGACACACTGTTGTTGTGTAATAAGCAGCTCAAAGTCAAGCAGCATAAATCAACTGCAATACATTTTAGCAGTTGTATAATGTACCAGTAACATTACTGAAAAAATACAATTCTTGCCAGGTTTTCTAACAGCTTGGCCCACTGATCAGGTGTTTCCACTCATCAGATGATTGACCTGGCTGATGAAAAACATTTTAACGTTCAACATTTTAACACACAAGTGCATGTCAGGTAGCATACAGTCATGCTTAACTGCTTAAAAGGCACAGGTTGTGTGATTGTTAATAAATAGTTGCACTATCAAAATACTGTATTTAATTATACCAGCTCCAACTATTTTTTTTTAAACTTATTTTTTATTAAAGACAAACAAGACAGTACAATAACAAAAAGAAACACAACATATCATCTAAAAATATTTCTTTTGAATAAATTAAAAAGGAATCTATATCTGCTTTAGATCCTGTTGAGAAATAGGACGTTGCATTTTTTTGGTTTTTCAAACTAAGGGCAAATAATTACTACAGCAATGAGTTGATGATCAAAATTGGCGAGTTAAAGAAATTCTTCACATTTCTTCCTCATTGAATCCGCTATCCTTGAATGCTACATCTGGGCATAACAACATACTGTAGTGAATGCATGCGCGGTGCATTCTGGGCCGGCACCGTTGACGGTCCTCCACCGGCCAACACGCCTCCTTAAATAGAGTCCGAACTAACCTTGGCAATGGCTGGGTTCAGCTATTGCCGACGTTCTAGTTCCTCTATTCCCAGCTCCTCCACGGGGGGCGCTTTCGTTACATTGGTGTCAGGAAGTGGTTGACGGACCGCACGCGGTGGGGATGGCCGCGGGGCCGCTTGATCAGGCGAAAGGCGCCGTGGAGTTGGAGCGGCTCTCGGGACGAGAGCCATGTCGGGAGGGGGCAGTGTAGTGAATGCACGCGCGGTGCATTCTGGGCCGGCACCGTTGACGGTCCTCCACCGGCCAACACGCCTCCTTAAATAGAGTCCGAACTAACCTTGGCAATGGCTGAGTTCAGCTATTGCCGACGTTCTAGTTCCTCTATTCCCAGCTCCTCCACGGGGGGCGCTTTCGTTACAATAGCTTCATGGACATTAATTCATTTTGGGAGGAGCCAGAGCCACTGGTACTGCCCCACATTAATCAGTGGCCCACTTTAGGGCAATCCACCCTACTTGAAATGCGATTGTATTAAACGAAAACACAGCCAGAAATTCATACTGACATATGTTCTTGCTTGGGCAGCATGGTGGTGCAGTGGTTAGCGCTGCTGCCTCAAAGCAAGATGGTTGGAATCCCAGCCCGCCCGGATCCTTTCTGTATGGAGTTTACATGTTCTCTGTGTGTCTGATGTGGGGTTCCTCTGGGCACGTTGGCTTCCCCCACCACCAGAAACATTTTCTAGCTAACGTGCTCCAGTCAGTGCCACTGGCCAAGGCACTCGCTCAGAATCTGGAGTTTGCCCCCAGGCTCTGCACAGTTGGCCATTTTATGCACTGCAGGGTGCAAACTTTTAATTGGTTTTTACTGCTTGTTTTTACAACTTGTCTTTTAATCATGCCATGTTGCACCTTGAGATTGCTTGATTGCAATGAAAGGTGCGTTATAAATAAAACGTGTTAAAAATGTGTTATCACATCACTATATATGCTTTTCACCAAGACTTGTCCGTTCACCTTCCGCCCATCAGACGACCGGTCCACCGTGCTGCTGACCGACAACGACTTTGGAGAGACCCAGAAAC
>OMKY01242151.1:0-12485 GCA_900302395.1 Bregmaceros cantori | reverse complement strand
CTACCCCCACCGTTGTCACCCTTTAGCGCGAAAGCACACATTCCCTTGTTCCTCTACAGTGTTTATGTCTAATACTGCACCAGACAACACAGCCTGTAACACTATAGACGTTCGATTACTGCCAACTACCTGTGCCAGGGAGACCGAACAGTGTGTGTGTGTGTGTGTGTGTGTGTGAGGTATTAGAGTAATTATTATCATTATTATTGCTCAGAACTCATACACCGTATGAGTGCATCAGGTCGGAGGCGCTGAGCAACTGGGGTGAACATGGGGCCATATCGCCCAGCCCAACATCTCGTAGCGTTACAACTCTACACAACTCCAAATCTGCCCGGAGTCCTTCACACCTTCACAAAACAATCTGATCAACAATACGGCTGTGCGACAATTAACATTCACGCGGGAATATCCCCAAAACGCATTTGTCTTTATATAATATATGATATTTTGTAGTACCGCTTAATAATGGACTATATGCATGTCATTTTAAAATAGAAAGACAATTATAAAATGTTTCATTTAAAAACGTGTTTCAGTATAAGATATGAACATCTCTCAATAATATATCTGAAACAAATAAATACATAGATAAATAACAATTGAGTATCTCTAATTAATATACAACTTATGCGGAAACTTAATATCAAAAGGAATAACACATTAATAACTCTGAGGAATTATTTTTAACACAATCATTTTAATTGTTTTAGTGATTTGATCGTTTTATTCAAGTGATGGAGTAACCACGAATCTTAGTTTACACTTTAAATAAAGCAATACACTACTTCCGTGGTTTGATCATATTTGTGTGTCTGTGTTTGTGTCTACACCCACGTATCTTATGTGTGTACTGATTCACTCGAGTCTGTTAACGTGAACGAAGTGCCCATAATCGGCGACCGGAGTGAACGTGCAGCATTAAACATAAACAAATATTAGCGATTGTAAACAAACTACTAACGGCAACGGAAAAGTGAATTAAAGTGAATTATGCCATGCGTGTTGATGGCGCTACAATAATGTCAGCATAGAAACTAATCTGCCACCGTGTGTTGTGCAACAACTCTTCATCGTCAACTGACTGACTAGGGGCTTTACGTTACATGTTGAGTCTTTACACATGACGACTCAATGAATGTGTTGCACCAAAGGTACACTCGAGTGAACAGGTTACTCGCATGCTGGGAAAGAAAAGCTACGGAACGGAACAACCACCTTCTGCATAGACTGCTGGTATCTTTATGAACCCGATTATAGTGATGAATAACTTCTAGATCACGCAGAGAGGGAGCGTTGTAGTCTGGATGATGCGTGCAAACAACACTGAAAAAAAATGTTTTTCAATCTAGTGTGGACACCACTTTACATGCCGCCCCAGATCAGGTTGGTTTAATCTGCCCCACAAGACCATTGACCAAAATGGTAAACGTTTCAATGAGTTTCAATTATGGCCTGAACGATAATTGGCGCGACCAATTTTGGGTGTCGGGACATGAATCGGTAATCGGTCAGACTGATTAGATGTCGATTGTTTATCAAGTGAAGCTCGCTGGTGAGGTCAGTCAGTGTGCACCTCCCTGCTGAGCCGTGTAGCAAGCAGAGAAAGTACAAGAGGTGGCTACGAGCGTGAAAGATGAGGTCAACTTAACAATGATTTCAACCAACAACGTTGAAATCTTCAATCGTCACAGCTTGTATCATTATTGAAATTGACATATTTAAAGTATCTTTATTGCATCTATCCATCCAACTATGCACGACTGATGCAGCACACATTTTTTTTCAAGTTGGCAAAGTTAGACTTTTCCAACTGGGAGCAAATTGAACACACAATTAGAAGACTGGGTGAATTACCTTTTTTTTTTTTTTCATTTTCTTCAGCGGAGCGCTATAGAAAATAGATGGTACACATTGATATGTAAATGTAGACACGGCTTTAGGCAAACCTGTTTACTAGTTGGCCTTTAGTTAGATTAAGTATATTGTTATGCGCAATTTCGTTTCTTGAAATAAACATGGTAAAGGTACACGGGTTCGAAAAACGTAGTTTCCCTAAACTGTACCTACCATGCAAACGTTATTAATGTGTGAACATTTTTATTATCGTGAATAGGGGTGGGAATCTTTGTCACCTCCTAATTAGATTACGATTCTGAGGGAACCATTTGATTATGAAACGATTGATGCATTTTTTTTAAATGTGTGTTTATCCATGCACTCTTTCCAATTTTTTTTTTGTCTCACCGTTAGTTTTCCCCTTGGGCAGTTCACTGCGCGTGCGCATAGTCAAACGTCACACGCTGAGCTAATGACCAATGTGCGATCTGTTCAATACAGCGCATCCTGAAATATTCGTTCCGTTTTGCTTGCCATATTTAAATTTATTTGTGATGTTTTTATCGTTTGGGCCACGGCCGAATCGCCATTAATCTAAGAATCTGAAAATTTCCCCACCTCTAATCGTGAGCATAGGGATTGGACATGCATTAATTTCAACGTATTTCAATAAGTCAAATAATTTGAATCAATATGCTGTATTATAATGCTGCAGCAGCCTTGCGGCTCCCGGAGTGCTTGCCTGGCCAATATTTTTTTCTTAAATAGTTGGCCGATAAGTGGGGGTGCGCGGTGGCCGAGCGGGTAGAGAGCGCGCCCCCCAGACCACAGATCGAGCAGTGCCGCAGGTTCAAATCCCCTGTCTGGCTTTTCTGCAATGTCTCCCCCTGATTCTTCATCCCAGTTTCCATTTTAATTCTGTCACCATCCCTAAAACTGTGCTTGCGCCAAAAAATATAATCACAATCTGCCGATATATCGGCTATTTGTCATGTTTATTCCTCAATTGGAATAACCAATAATAATGCACTGGTTGGTAGGGGTGGGAGTCTTTGGTCACCTCCCGATTCGATTACAATTCTGAGGGAACAATTTGATTGTGAAACGATTATTGATATTTCCACTTTTTTTTTCAGAGGCGCTGAGCAACTGGGGTGAACACGGCGCCATATCGCCCAGCCCAATATTAAATATTATAGTAGCGTTACAACTCCACACAACTCCAAATCTGCCCCGACTCACAACGATAATCCTCATTTCTTGTTTGTGAATTAACGCTCGTCTCTCCAGCTCACAAAACGCTGTCGCGGGTGTGATGTGTCCTTCGCACCTTCACAAACCGTTCTGCTCAACAATAGACGGCTGTACGACAATTAACATTCACACGGCAATATCCCCAAAACACATTTGTCTTTATATATGATATTTCGTAGTACCGCTTAATAAATAATAGACTGTATGCATGTCATTTTAAAATAGAAAGACAATTATAAAATATGTTTAATTTAAAAATGTGTTTCAATATAAGATATGAACATCTCTCAATAATATATGAAACAAATAAATACATAAATAACAATTGAGTATCTCTAATTAAAATACAACTTATGGGGAACTTAATATCAAAAGAAATAACACATTAATAACTCTGAGGAATTATTTTTAACACAATCATTTTAATTGTTTTAGTGATTTGATCGTTTTAAGTGATGGAGTAACCACGAATCTTAGTTTACACTTTAAATAAAGCAATACACTACTTGCGTGTGTGTGTGTGTTTGTGTCTACACCCACGTATCTTATGTGTGTACTGATTCACTCGAGCCTGTTAACGTGAATGAAGTGCCCATAATGGCGACCCGGGGTGAGCTCGCAGCATTAAACATAAACAAATATTAGCGATTGTAGACTAACTACTAAGGGCAACAGAAAAGTGAATTAAAGTGAATTATGCCATGCGTGTTGTTAGCGCGACAATAATGTCAGCATAGAAACTAATCTGCCGCCGTGTGTTGTGCAACTACTGTAAATACACTGGCTGATGGAAATTTTCCATCAGCCAGCGTATTTACAGTAGCACCTTGTGTTTTTGAGTGAAATGGCACTTTAAATCTGTTGTGTGTAATTGGTTCGGCTTTGCAACTATTAGCTTACAACGCACTACAAAATGTGTTCCGGTGCTACAGCGCTAAAGAATAGTAGCACAACAAATCTTTTCCAACACCTAGAAAACGAACATCCAGCGGAATGGGGACAGTGTTTTATGCTACCGACCACAACAACTTTCCGCGGTCTGTCGCAGCAAGGACAAACTAAAGGTTACAGGGGTTTCCACATCACGAAAGACACAGCCTAGGATTTAAAAACGTGTTGAAGGCGCTTGCGATACTGGCCACCGTGCCGAAAATATTTCGAGCGGTGTGCCGCGTCTTTAACACTATTCGAGGCACCGCATCGCCTCGGGGTGTGCTGCTATAGTCGCAGATGCCGATATATGGTCAAGCCGAACAATGGCGCCGCATGAATCGTCAATTTTTGTTCAGTGCTTGTCTGCGTCGTTCCTCCATGCCACACGCAGCGAGGAGTTCGTCAGTGAGTTAAAAGTTGCACTCTCAAGTCTCAATACACATACAATGTTGCACAGCATGAATCTATTTTAAGAAGAAACAGATTTTGAAGTGAACATATCCATTCATCTTTAACCGAATGTTTTTTATATTTTGTACTATAATATATTTCATTGTTTTGTAATGGAGTAGTTGTGCGTTCAACTGTGGCTATAGTCTGCACGTTTAAAATCGAGAGAGTGGAAAACGGTGCCCCCTGCCGGAAATGTATGGTCATTGCAGGATGCAACTTACAAACTGTAGGAACAGGCCAGGCGCGTGTGTGTCTAAAATCGTAATTTTGCAGCTAAAAAAAAAAGTTAATGTGTTAGTTATTTTTTTTTATATTTTCCTCCAATCAATATATAACTTTCTATAATTTTCTAATCCATCAGACTACTCTGTTGATGGAAAATGCATGATTCAAGACATTTGAATTAATGAACTCTTTACCTATTCTCACAACCTCTCCCAATTCTCGCAATGCATTTTAATTAAACTATTAAACAGGGAGGTTCCAAATATGGAGCTAATGGCGTGTCTTATACAGAAGTCAGCGCTACAGTTCATTTAATGAAGTAATACTGGTGGTACTGTGATTTGTGTATGTGTACATACTTTCAAGGCCCGTCTTTTTACCCTATATTAGAAGTGAATGTGCAGAGAACTAAGCCTAAGGGTCACGTATCGCTTCAAATAACTCTCATACAATGAGGCTAGCAACTAGTGCCTACCAGCCAGCATAACGCTGGCACCTACCACCGCCGCCCTATGCCATACCAACAGCCAGTTGGCCTGCTACAGGCGAGACCCGTGGTTATTCTCTGGGGCCCGGCTGGCTGCTAGCAGCTAGCGGTTAGCAGCCAGAATAACACAAGAACCTCTATGTAGATTAAAATATAGACCCCCACGCCCTGCCAACTATTGGTATTGTAAAAATATTAACGTCAAATCTGACACGTGAAATTATAACCCACTCCCCCACCCTCACACAATTAACCGATAATTATCCCAGAATCCCAGCAATATACATTAAATCAATTAGGAAAGATCTTTAAATTGGTTAAAGGGCCTGCTTAAATTGGAATATTTGTATTGGAAATCCCATAGCGCTCCGTTTTCTGAACCCAGCTCGGTTGGGCACTGGACGTATTGTGATGTCCCTTTTTATATACAGTCTATGGTATTGACTGTCTTGAATGCTCGTACATACACTGAGAAGGAACGGCGTTTAGAGGATTTGAACAGCCTTTTGTAACCTAGCTGACCATAGATTGTGATCATGGAGTCATGAGTCCCATTATCATTGGGGATTTGCGCCAACATTGCGTTTTCTATTCCGAATGCATTGTTGGTCTTTTTTAGCGGACACAAACATTGTTGTGTCCGTGTGATTATTTTATGTTTCAACAAGTGCACAGCCCAAACATATGCAATACATGTAATACTTTTGGCTACCAGGGCAATCGCAAGTCGCACACACTCGCATTCACAAATGAACAATATGGCATTTTTTTCCACTTGCGATCACTTTGCTTAAAATGTGAGCTTTTTCCTAACGTGCGGCATGCCTGCCATATTTGTCTGTTATCTCATGTGTATGCCTCCTCTTCCATTGTCTTTGCGGCATAATGAAAACGCCATTAGATGGTTTTTGCCGTTGTAAAGATTGTCACATATGCCTCGTTTCCACTGTGGCGGTCCAGGATGCTTATTTTAGCATCTCCAATACCTTTATGCTATCCCTATGTTGAGATACCTACCAAACACTGCAAACTGATGATAGGTCAAACATAATCATTGCAGCGCAATGCATGACATTTTTGAAAATATCTCAGCCGGCGGTTGTTCACATCCTACCAAGGGTTTCCAGTACCAGTTGGTACCAAGGGTTTCCAGTACCACATGAAACGGCAATCGGTACTGATCCAAACCGCATTGATGGTGGAAAGAAGGCAATAGTTTGATGTTATTCTTTGACTTAAGTTATCCTAGACATGCCGCCTCTTTGCTCTTCTCAGTCTTTCTGTAGCTGCTGTAATTGATGCATGTCTGCTTGCTTCCACATATAGTTGAATAACATTCACTAATCAGACCACTAATGGCCTTATGTGTGTAACACAACTGTGCCTAGTTGTAAATCTAGGAATTTAGCCAGTTTAAGGTTTGCATTTGATAAATATGTGGTCGCTGCTTCGGCGTTGCACAAAAGCCGAAGGCTGGTGTGACCCCTATATTTTAAAGTTAAAAAAGGTCTTAAGACATACAGTTTTTCAAATCGAGCAAGAATTGACCAAGATCTCGTGGGACTTTTCCCCCTGCCCAAAATGGCTTTTCTGGGCGAATTTGGTGGTCCTTTGTCGGCTTCAATCTTCAGAAAACACAGCAATAACATCAAAATAGTGTTTGCAGCCGTATTTGCCCTCCCTGGGAGGGCAAGCTAGGAATATGCCAGCTTCTCAAAAGCCCAGTTCTTTTTTGCTGCCCCACTGGGTGTTTTGCAAATTATTATTTAAAAATATTCAACTGGCACTTTGTCATGTAAGACATTGTTGTTTGCCGAGGAACTGCATCTTTACATCGGCCTATATTTTGATTCATGCTATTGCCCACTTAGGGGCTAATAAAAGTGACAAAAGTTACGGATAGGTGTTTTTTTTTTTTCTACAAAGTTACGGGGTCAATGTCCACCAAATTCATGTGAACTATGATTAATAGTTCACTTCACCTAAATAAAGGATAAAACACTACAACAATACATTTTTTCCATAACTTCTATTTTAATTAGAGATATTATTCATTAATTTATTTTACAAATATGGTTGGGAGATGCTCATTTCATATTGGAACCTAAATGTTTTTATGAAAGCAATTTATCATAACTAATTTATGTTTTTTAATAATATACATGGTCTATAATTAATAGCTACTACTAAAATATGATATATTGTATAATTGTCTCCAAAGATTGGGTTTGGGCACATGCATTAATTTTAATGATAGCACCCCATCGCCTCTCTGCCATTCTTTAAATTCAAGTCATTTGTTTTTACTATGACCTGTAAACCCGTGCCATTCTAAAATCTACATTGAAAATTGAAATGACATACTTGTTTCAACCGGCGTCATGAAAATGCTTGTTTGGTTAAATTGTCTTGGTGAAGCAATATCAGAAGACAATTATTGTGGATGGCACAAAAAGCTCATAGCTAAGAAAGCTAGTCGTTCAGGGCATGACCTTGATAGGGAAATCGGATTTAAATTTAATCATTATTATATTTATTTATATATAAATATAATTTGTTCCTCTGCGTGACGGGTACAAACTATGGGTGGAATATTAGATACAAGTAGTTTCAGCAAACATGTCGATATGGCGTTTAAAAACTAATCAAGTACTGGGTGATTTTGATACTTCTGCTCATGATGAGTCGGTTATGTTGAATTTTCTAAGCTACCATTTGAAATAAAAATGTTTGTTTCCAGAAGTATGTTCATGCTTTTAATCGACAGACTCTACAAAACAAGGCCTCAGCAGCTGTGTAGTTGTAGTGCCACGTGAATAACTGCAACTAACAACCGTTATGAACAATTAACAATGGTATCAAAAGTAGGTGCCCATCGGTTGAGAAATTGTATTATTTCAAACAGCATTTTATATCTATATATCAAACCTAGAGCTCAGTGAGTTGTACATCACTGGTGGCCTGACCCATTCCCAAGTCAATTAGTGGAACTCTATTCAAGATAATTTAGCTTTTTCTCCCCTGTGGCATGCAATACGCTTTGCACGTCATCGCATCGTACACAAAAAGTGCCATGTCAATAAAGTTTGGTTTGGTTTGAAGGAGGGGGGCGTGGCCAACGGGGGTGGAGCCTTGGCCCAGATCGCCATTGTGAAGAAGGAACCCAAGGCCAAGTCTGCCTTCGTGTGCGGCTACTGCAACAAGGCCTTCAGAGACAGCTACCACCTGCGGAGACATGAGTCCTGCCATACGGGCATCAAGATGGTGTCTCGACCCAAGAAGCTGCCTGCCGCCCCCACAATGGTACGCTGCTGACCAGCGTAGGGCTTCACATTGCATACCCTAACAAGTCCACTTTTATTCATCTTGCACTGAAAAACAAGATTAAACTCTTGCGTCACACTAATAGTGTAGTAATCGGGTATCTTGAACTACCCAAGATTCTTGTATAACACCTTAAGGCGCTTCCTATAAAATATATGTTGAATTTGAACAAGTATCTGTATTTTGACCTGCCAATTTGAGAAGGTCAATGGAGAAAGAGGCATTTGACAAGGAAAAGGGGATTGGAAGGGACAGACAACCAAAAAGCCAGCATGCCACTGCAGCTGGACAGGCAGGGAGCCGGCAGAGGGACAACTCGGTGGCCGAAGCCCCTCCACAAACAAGGAAACTACTGTATGGCTTGAGGAGTGAACAAAAACGCAGAGCGCTAATGTGATTTCGCTCATCTCAAAATGTTGAAGCGATGTTCATTTTTTGATGCGCTGAAGCCCCCACCCAACCCACATCAACACAATGGACACCCTGCCATACCTTGCACACTGGGCAAGGTAGTAAGATTCATGGGAAATATTACTACAAAGTCTATCATTACAATTTTCATCTTATTTTCTTTAAATCATATTTTCATGGTTAGATTTCAAAATTGTCGATTAATGCAATGATTAGCATGAATTTTATATCCTTCATATTACCTAGAGCGTCCTGTTGTTGTACCATCTGAAGCATGACTTTTAACCCAAATGACTAAGATATATACCAGAAGGGTATTATTTTGGGTAGGTTGTGGTAAATGTATTTGAGTACTTGCAGTTAATCTACTAAATATTATCGGCCTAATTTTATCATTGCTTGCTAAGTGTTGAATTACCCTGAGAAGAGCATCCATTCTAACGTTTTATCCAGTCATTTTAGAAGTGCCTCTTCATGTCATTTACAGTGCTTTCAAGAAAGACTACACACCATTGGCAGTTTTAACGCCAACAGTCACGACATCAGAGGAGAGTTTATGCTTAACCAATGTTTTATCAGTAACGCATATGGTTTATGCCTTTGCGTTTGTTGACGGAGTGGTTGGTTTGGAGGGGTTTCTGTATGTAATCAATGTGTTCCGTGTTGTTTTCCGTGCATCATCGCAACACGTGTTGGCGATGTTGTGATTCGAGGAGTTAAAGCTAGCGGTCAAACTAGCGAAAGTGTGACTGATCAGCCTGTTGACAGCTTTGAGCTCGGGCACATATTTAGCAGTGGCAAAGTCACCACAGTTGCTTCTCTGAGACACTCACAGAGGGCGGTGTTGGCACATTGCAGCATTGAAACGCAATCATAAAACTACTGTACAAATGAATCTCTAAATTAAAATCCCATTATGAGAGGAGGTTGGTCTTGGAGTCCAAACAATAGACAACTAACACTATGCCTCCCTGCTGGTTGCAGTGTTTGTATGAGACCGGTTCCCACATATTCACATTGACTAGCTTGGCGTGCCAGACTGCAGATCCGACTTGGAACTGGAATATTTTCGTTCAGTAATTAATTGGTTGTTGTCTATTGTCTGTGTTCACAATTCATACGGGACGTAACCTGACTGCTGGGGACTGACTATTAAAATAATTCCGTGTCCTCATTGTTTGACTCTGCTCACCTTTCCATTGAATGTGCCATCACACCACTGGTTAGATTCATGTGTTGATTCCTTCTCTTCAAACACACTTTCCCTGTATTCAGCCTTTTAAATAAAGATGAAGAAAAATCGCAAAATGTCCCCGAAAATCTGTAAAGGAATGTTCTTTGTTCATTATGATTGGGGCCCGGGCATATTCACAAATAGTAAAATGTTAACTGTATTAGTGTGCATTGGCAATATGATGGCAATGAACATTGTCTTACTCCTTTTCCTCCTTTAACTTCAAGCTTTCCAATCAGTCAAATCAAATCCTGAAATATGCCTAACTATGACGAGGCCGTTTTCTGTTCCTGCATATTTCCAATTTTGTATATGACTGTCCGTTTGGGATTTAATTTGTCAACCGACAAGTTTTTATTCACTTTTTACCAATTATTGCCACAGTCCTTAATTCTCAATTTTACACAATTTTAGTTTTGTAAAGCCATTGGGCCCTCCTTTTTGGTGGTACAGTTTTTACTGAAATATCTTCAAAAGCCGTTTGCGTTACTCCAAACATAATCCATTCTGAACTCTTTGAATTTAAAGAGTTAGAAGCAGAAAGTACTAGTGCCAATGGTTAATCAGCAATGCACCGTTGAGCCTTTTAAATACATTTTTGGTACAAACTTGGTAGTGTGCTGCATTTGCGCTGCTTAGACCAACAAAATCTCTACCCCATTGATCATCCTAATAGCTCTATGGGTGTTGTGGAAGCCATAGTGTTGCCTTTTTTTAGGCATTTTTGGTTTTGGTCAGTTCAAAAGACATGCACTGCACTTTTTCTTCTTGACAACGTGAAAAAAAGCTAATGCTTATGATGGGTTGATTTTAAAATGATACTTTTATGATGGTGGTAGTAAAATGTCCTAATACCATTGCAATGGTTTTGCAGGTACCTCTGATCTCTTCTGTGTCGCGACACCCGGGCAACTCCTACATTTCTACGGTGGCCGGTATCCTCACCACGCCCACCAGCGCCCCCCCTGGTACCTCTGGTGCCCACACCACTCCCACCATGGTCACCCCGGGAACCTCGACACCTCTCACCGTTCCCAGCATGGTCGACGCGGGAACTTCTATGCCTACCCACCCACAGCAACACCAGCAACAGCTCCACCAACACCAGCATCACCACCAGCAACAGCAGCAGCACCAGGCACGTATTAAGACAGGCTTCACCAGACAAATTAGCAGGGGGCATACTGTAAGCTTACAACTCTTTGGTCGAAATGTGAAGTCCTGTGTGTCCATATCTCCAGCTTGAAGATATTTGCGTTTACCGGACTTTAACAATTCTCTGCCAACACTACTCTCCTGGTAGCCGTCGGCGGGCACAAAAAAAGTTTGAAAGCAATGGGATGACGTCGTGCACGGTGCGTAACATGGAATGCCATAGTACGCCATCAGTCTCCAGAGCATCTCCCGATCAACGCTGTCGATAGCCTTTTCGATATCTATGAAATTGACAGACAGGGGAATTCCATTCTATGGACTGTTCAATGATGACCCTGAGAGTGGCTATTTGGTCTGCACAGGATCTATTGTTCCTGAAGCCCACTTGGTTTTCCCTCAGTGACCCATCGACTGCCTCCTGAATTCTCTCCAGTAGGATACGGTTGAGTACCTTTCCTGGTGTTGAGAGCAGCATTATGCCTCTATAGTTTTGACACTGCCTGAGGTCTCCTTTCTTGGATCTTAACGTTTTTGGTAGTCATGTAAAGTTCTTTGAGATTTTTTTTTCCTGCTGCCTCCTCTGCTTGTTGTGCCAAATCCTCGATACACTTCTTTTTATCGCTACTGACACTTTTCTTCACTTCTTTTGTTTTTGACTTGGTATTCTATCTGTGCTTTTGCCTTTGTTGCTCTGGTTTTACTCCTGTTAAGTACCTCCTTCTCTTCTCGTCTCTCACTAACTTTCTTGTATGTTTCCATGGAAAGCCACGGTTTGTTTTACATTCCTTCTTCCTACCACTTCTTTACATGTCTCTTTCCATATTGATTTCAGACATGTTCATTTATCTTCGACTGATGAAGGGGACTCCTGGTTGTTTAAAGTGACTTTGTACAATTCTGATGTGCCTATATCTTGAAATTGCTGTATGTTGAATTTGACTCTTCCCCCTGTCTGTGTCATGTGCGCTGCGTCTACTTTATATACAGTCTATGGATGACGTCATGCACGCTGCGTCTACTTTATATACAGTCTATGGATGACGTCATGAGCGCTGCATCTACTTTATATACAGTCTATGGATGACGTCATGCACGCTGCGTCTACTTTATATACAGTCTATGGATGACGTCATGCACACTGCCTCTACTTTATATACAGTCTACGGATGA
>OMKY01242146.1:0-10765 GCA_900302395.1 Bregmaceros cantori | reverse complement strand
TGTAAGTTCCTCTATTCCCAGCTCCTCCACGAGGGGACAGCCTTTCGTTACATTGGTGGCAGGAAGTGGTTGACGGACCGCACGCGGTGGGGATGGCCGCGGGGCCGCTTGATCAGACGAAAGGCGCCGTGGAGTTGGAGCGGCTCTCGGGACGAGAGCCATGTCGGGAGGGGGCAGTGTAATGAGATGCACCAGTGCGGTGCATGCTGGTCTGACACCGTTAGTGTCTCAGCCTGTACCAGCGCGGCCCTTAAATGGAGTCCGAACGAACCTTGGCAATGGCTGAGTTCAGCTATTGGCGATGTAAGTTCCTCCATTCCCAGCTCCTCCACGAGGGGACAGCCTTTCGTTACAGTACAGTTCAATGCAATATACAAACTCATTGGCACTGTGGTTGCTGAAACCGTAAGATACTAGTCTTACTATGTTTTTCCTGCCAAGCCATCAAAAAGTCATCTTAGCAGGTTCTCCAGTGATCAGACGGTGTGGATGTATTCAGTAGGGTTTATGGATACTTCAGGACACAATTCGGCAATTGGCACAGGCAGTTACAGAGTGGGATCCCCCTCGTCCCTCCACAGCCCAAGCATCCAAGACAATCTGGCCCCCTCTTCCTGTTTCGCTACTTCCAACATCTTTTGGCTCAACCCCTTTTTAGTGTTAGCAAATCATCTCATTCGGCACGTAGTACATGTATACAATAAGAATAGCAGGTGCCGTCTGCTCTCTGCACCGCAGATGACCCGATTACGAGATTATTTCAGGTCTCTTAGCCGGGCGAGCCAGGACCAACTCATCGTCCACACATCGCACATCGCTAGACGTTTGCAATCAGCCAATCAGCGCAGGCGTGGGCGGAGTTAGTATCGGATGTAGCGTACACAAAGGAAAAATATATCCCATAATGCATTTTTAAAATGACACAGCAGGAGTAAGTAGCGACCGACTGTGGTCAACAAGTAGTTATAAATGTAAGTACTTTTGACTTTTTGTGATGATTGTTGAATTTTATGATTATATTTTTTACAATTCTATTTTATAATCATTTTGACGGCGCCAACTCTAGTGTCCGAAATCTCGGTCGTTGCTGTTGAGTGCACTATAAGTGAGTGCACTATATGGGGAGTAGGGAGTAGGGGATAGGGAACGATTTCGGACACAGCCCAGGTCTTCATTAACCCAGTCAGAGTCTGCATTCAAAGCAATCTGCATTTTGAAAGAAACTTTAGGCAAAAAAAAAAATATTAGCGGATCCTGTAATATCTACAAATCTCAGTCATCATTGTTATGTCAATAATGCATTTTTGATTTAATTTATTTCAGCAGAGAGAGAGAGTGAGAGAGAGAGAGAGACGTATGAAAGTGTGTATCTCCATCAGTTTGTTTACGAATGCGTGCGCGTGTGAACGTACATCTGCGTTCTCGTGTTTGTCGGCCAAATGCGGATAAGCTGAGAGGCGTAGAGCAAGAATGGGGGTAAAGAGATAATGTGTTTGTTTCTGTGCTTTCATTAATATCCTATCTGGTATAATTTGTCATACTTGAATGTATCTATAACAGCCGCCAAGCAATTTCATTAATCTGGTTATTGTGGGTGAGTGTGTGTGTGTGTCTGCGTGTGTGCATTTACTTCGGTGCGTGTGTGTGTGTATGCGGGTTTAATAGATTAAATGACTGACTGAATACAGTATTGCCTTTGTATTCCGAAGGCAATTAAATCATCAAAGACTGTGTCAACAACACGGTAGATGAAATGGAAAAGACTTTTGTTAACGGTGCCAGCGAGGCAAGCGCAGGCCATCATTAGTAATATTTCACACATATCACTGAATTAGCGCTTTGGTGTATGGCAGCCCGCTATTTATTTGTGTGCAATGTACAAACTGGAATTATTGTGGCAAATAAACAATTATGAATACGCTAATAGCGTTAGCTAGGTTGAGCCTGAACGCCATTAGACAAGTGTTTCAAACCTAAGAAAGGGAAGGCAGAGAATGGCGATGGGAGAAGAAGTGAATGAATGAATGAATGAGATTTATTTAACAACAGACAATACAGCCATTAGTCATTCCAGCATGTCACACAGCAATAGAAATGATATTCATTGCAAGATGATACATGGGTCTTGAACATAGACTGTATATAAAAATGGACACCGCGTTCGTTTTGATGTCCGTGCCTACTTCCGGGTTGGTATGGGGGGAGCCTCGTCTCCGGAAATCGCGCCCTATGGTAGTTTCCAATACAAATATTCCAATCTTAGCAGCCTGTTTTAACCTATTTAAAGATTGTTTCTAATTGATGTTTTAATGTATATTGTCGGGATAATTAAGGGTTCATTGTGTGAGGGCGTTAATATTTTTTATTTCACCTTCCATAGGATCCCATTCATTCCGACTCTGTCGTTGGCGCCCCTAGCGGACAGTACCACCAGAAGAAGTCGCGTGTGGGGTGTCTCTCTCTCACTTACCATAGAGCTCTCTCTACCTGTCCTTGTCTCCGGATATACGGGTACTTTCAGCAATGGCACCGCGCTGTCGGAGGCTTCAACCCGGCTAGGATGAAAGCAATAGGATGACGTCACGCACACTGCGTCTACTTAAATACAGTCTGTGGTCTTGAAGAAATGGTTATACACAGGATTAGCAGATTGCTAAATTACACCTGGCTGTCGGCAGGCAGCAAGGTAAAGTAAGGAAAAATAAACCAGTAGTTGGTTGCATGCTGGCATACACAATACCAAATTCCTATTTTTAGATTAAGTTACTCGCTTACACATATGCAGAGATGGGCAGTAACGCATTACATTTACTCTGTTACAATTTTTTGGTGTACTTTTTTACTTTTGGAGTACATTTTTCATGAGTTACTTTCTACTTTTACTCAAGTAAATTTGAGGTGAAAAAAGCTACTTTTTACTGAGATGTCAGTAAAAAGTAGTTGTTACATTAACTTGGCCTTTAGGCACATATGTTGAGGTAATATCTCTCTCTCGGTCTATCTCTCTCTATCTCTCTCTCTCTCTCTGTCGCTCTCTCTCGCTCTCTCTCGCTCTCTCTCGCTCTCTCTCGCTCTCTCTCGCTCTCTCTCTTGGTATCTTGGTGTCTCTTCTCTCTCTAATATACCTCCTTCCAGGAGGATATGAAAAGCAGGGTGATTTCAATTACATGTTGAAAAGATAATTTGTCCTAAATTATTTCTTTTTTTTAAACTGAAAGTTACTCAGTCCTTTCGTTACTTAAGTACATTTTTTGGGGAGTCATTTTTTACTTTTACTTGAGTAACCGTTTGGATGACTACTTGAGTAATATTTTGCTGAGGTAACAATACTTATACTTAAGTGATTTTTATGGCTAATCTGCCCATATCTGCACATATGCACATATTTTTGGTCTTTTTTTGTCTTGTCTCCTCCGGTACCTGGAGGGAATCCAGGTACTGGAGTTTGAATCAACCTGGGTGCTGTCTGTCCCGCTTGCAGTCTGACCCCCAGGAGCTTCCACCGGAACCTGATTCCGCTCCGGTGGACCTCGAGTCAGCCGATACCGAGATGAGTACCTCATCCGATGACGAAGTGCGGGACTGCGTTTAGATAGGTGTTGTTACTGTGTACCCACGGCCCCTAAAGACCCTCCCCTAGGTAATATCCTATTAGTTTACCATAACCCG
The DNA here is from genome assembly GCA_900302395.1 of Bregmaceros cantori. NCBI lineage: Eukaryota > Metazoa > Chordata > Actinopteri > Gadiformes > Bregmacerotidae > Bregmaceros > Bregmaceros cantori. The sequence continues at coordinate 7,096 of OMKY01242146.1, read as the reverse complement.
TGACACTTGCAATATGACATAAGCCAGCACGGAAGAGTAGGCTGATAAAACTAACATGGAAATGTTTGGCAGAGATAGATTTTTCTACTTCTAGAAAAATCTTCATCTTCGCTCTAGGCAGTAAAAGACAGGGCAGTGGTCTATGCCTGTATTAACAACATGGCAAAAATCATAACAGACAGGGCTGGAATTTATCCTGAATTAAATACATTAAGAACAACCAACATTACATTTTTACTGTATGATTTTATTAAGATTGTTTTCAGTAATCCAAAAGTAATCCAATTTAGGATTACTTTTGGATTACTTTTGAGAAATGTTTTATTTCTATCAAATAATTTGCCATACACTGCAGGTGTTCAACTCATAATATAGCCTGAAACCACCCTGAGTGTCATACATTGAAAACATTTGGAACACATTAAGTTATTGGTTAGAATGATTTGATTAAAGTGTTTTTAAAGTAATCCAAAAGTAATCCTATATTGGATTACTTTTGGATTACTGAAAACAATCTTAATAAAATCATACAGTAAAAAATGTAATGCAATTTTGGTTGTTTTTAATTTATTTATTCAAAATAAATTCTACTTATTGTAACGCAAGTGCTCCCTCGTGAAGGAGCTGGGGAAAGAGGAACTCGGATCGACAATTACTGAGCCCAGTCATTGCCAAGCTTCGTTCTGACTCTTTTAACGGAGGCGTGTAGGCACATGGAGGACCGCCAACGGTGGCGGCCCAGAATGCACCGCGTGTGCCTTCACTACACTGCCTCCCCCCGTCATGGCCACCGAACTTATTTAGTAGAAATGGAACAATTCCCAAAAGCAATCCAAATTTAACCCCTCCCAACCCTGATAACAAAATATAAACTATTCAAGGTTTTCAGAGCTTCTGATTTCCATAAGTGCCTCATGGAAACTGAGAATACACACGGTGGCATCTTGCTGCCTGGAGCTGGCCAGATCCCAAGCCTTCTCAAACACCTCTTGGGGAACGTCGATGTTGGCCTTGCGAAAAATGCTGGCAATCTGTAACAAAAGGTTAGAATTAGCAGATGAAGGAAGAGCCCTACGTATTAACAATCATCTAATTTTTAAAAGCAGTATTTATTTATATGCCACTGAGACTTGATGGTCAAATGTAACAAAGCAATATCAAACTTCCCGTTCAACCGAGCCCCGTTGAGGTTACCAACAGAGAAATCTACCCAGGTCAAATGCCAAACATATCCAATTGTCTGTGTATGTCTCGGAATCGTCTGTAGCCCGTTGCATAGGTGACAAGTTAGCGACATCTTGCGGCCAAGCGGGAAACTGCAGCTGATCTGTCAAATAATTCAAAATCATCCAGAGAAACTAATCCAAAATATGGATTGGTAATAATAATAATAATAATAATAATAATAATAATAATTATTATTATTATTATTATTATTATTATTATTATTATTATTATTATTATTATTATTATTATTATTATTATTATTATTATTATCATCATCATCATCATCATCATCATCATCATCATCATCATCATCATCATCATCATCATTATTATTATTATTATTATTATTATTATTATTATTATAACATACGAACAGAATAGAGGTTGATCCTTTTGGAACATATGTCAAAATATGACGTGGTGAGTCTCGAACCTGGCGAGCCAGAAGCAACGAATTATCCACGCACCGCTCACACCGGGACGCTCCAAATGGCCCTTCTATTCGCGTGCGATGCGTGGATAATTCATTTGTTCTGGCATGTGGTTGGTGTGCCCGGTGCCCTTCTGATGAAAACTGAAGGCAAACTATTAAAATCGAAATTAAAAAAAACACATAGATGGTGGATACGACGAGATCTTTAACGTTCAATAAAACATATTGTGACATATTGTGTGTTTGGAAATGAAAATTATTGAAACACGACATTTGACGACGCTCCCTAAAATAACGGTGGGCGGTGGAGCAAACTTTACGCTCCTCTTGCTCGAACCGGTTGACAGTTCCCCGGAGTACTCGGATCCGTCAGCATGAAGTTACTCGGATCCTCCAGCATGCTTCGCAGCGCACTGTGCGCGATCGCCAACAATTCTGCGCGCACATGTGCTGTAAGTTCACGTTGCACCATTCATCATTAATACCATTGTAATTACAATTAAACGGCGCGTTTATTGCGATTTGAGAAACTTCTACATTGGCAGTTACTGGGAAACTGATCTATGCGGAAATGATGCATAATATATAGGCGATTATTGCGCGTTGAATAGAATCGTTGGAGTTATTCCGTTTACATCCCACGTTATTTGGGCTTATCTGCGGTCAATAGTTGACCGTGGCGGGGAACTGAGTGTGTGTGTGTGCGTGTGCACGCACTTTGTCCTGGCCAAAGCTCAGTTACCCTTAACATAAAGACCACACCAATCTGGAGTCAGTTGGCAATCAAAACTGTATTGCATTTCTCATAACAATGTCATGTCGTGGATGTCATGTTATATAAAGATTTTCATTTGTATGATTTAACATCACATTATTTATTATATTATCTCTTTCAACTAAAATTCCATGTGTGTGCTGCTGTCATTGTAACACTCCATTTTATATATAAATATAATTATTCTACATCCTAGAGATATATTACAATATATTGTAATGTGTTGTGATATGATAATATATTTGATGTGAATACAGTTATGTTATATACAATTAGTTAGCGTGCTATCACGAGACCACCCTAAGTGGGGGTCACCTGAAGACCACACCTCTCTTCCCCAGATCCGGGGACCAGCTAATGCCGTTCAGATGTATTCTGCGGCCTGTCCCCATTTCTCATCGTTAACGTTAGCCGTTAGCCGTGATGTGTGACCTATGTTAATAAACCGTACAGTGGATTCCCCTCAACTTCGTGCGACATGAATCTACTTTAGGGCTGCAACGATTAGTCGATTAATCGATGACTAATCGATTATAGAATTAAATGGCAACGAATGTAATAATCGATAATTGCCAAGAAATTGAATCATTGTTATTTTGCCAATTGGCCCAGACAGATTTGACATTAATACATTATATTTGAAAATATGAAATATTAAATGGTCATAGCTGAAAAATGTCTGAATATCTGAATATCACGGTCTAAATTGTTATAAGTTTGCCTCAGAGAAAGTAACTTGTACATTTGTTGGTTGAGAAGAACCAAATTTGACTAGATTTGAAGTTAACAACATTCATCTCTCGTTGGTCAGCGTTAACATTTTGGGGATTTAGAAAAGAAAAAAACATCCAGCCGATTAGTCGACTAATCGTTTAATCGATTATTAAAATAATCGTTAGTTGCAGCCCTAATCTACTTCCACCTCTCTCACCTACGAACATTCATGTATATGCAATATGGCAAATTAAAATCAATCTCGAATCTTAATTAGTGTTGTTCCTCCACAGCGAGCCCTGTCCTCGGCCGGGACCCAGCAGCCCTTCTACGAGGTCCGCACGTACTTCATACGACCCGAGAAGAACGTGGCCTTCCTCAAACTGACCCACGAGAAGGTCCACCTTCGCACCGCTCACTCCGAGCTGCTGGGCTACTGGACCGTGGAGTACGGCGGACTCAACCAGGTCGTCCACATCTGGAAGTGGGGTGAGGATCAGAATCAGAATCACTTTTATTGCCAGGTCAAGGATAAAACAAAACTGGAATTTGACTTCAGATATTTGGTTCACACCCTGTTACAGTTAACATAACACGGTAATATATATATACAGATATGGGCAGAGTATCCATGAAAATTACTTAAGTAAAAGTATTGTTACCTTAGCAAAATATTACTCAAGTAAAACTCAAAGGTAGTCATCCAAATATTTACTAAATTAAAAGGTAAAACGTACTCCACAAAAAGTTACTTAAGTAGCGAAAGTACTAAGTAACTTTCAGAAAAAAAATTGGACAAATTCTCAAAATGTTATTGAATGCCTGAGAGAGAGAGAGCACAAGAGGGAGAGAGAGTGCCCGAGAGGGAGAGAGACCGCCCGGAGATGGAGAGAGATGGAGGGAGAGGGAGAGGGAGAGGGAGAGGGAGAGAGCATCCGAGAGGGAGAGATATGACGCCAAAGACCAAGTTAATGTAACAAGTAGCGAATTGCTGACATCTCAATAGTAGTGAGTAAAAATTTACTCAAGTAAAAGTAGAAAGTAACTTGTGAAAAATGTACTCCAAAAGTAAAAAAGTACACACAAAAATTGTAATGGAGTAAATGTAATCCGTTACTGCCCATCTCACTATATATTTATTTAGTATAATTTTTTCCAGCCCATTCAGGCTGTTTTTCCCAAGCTTTATTTATTAGGGTTAGCGGAAACAAGTGGAGAAATGCGGGAAATACGTCGGTGGCGAGATTCGAACCACCGACTCAACTGCGCCATTGAGGCATATGCGTGCTTTCCAGCGCTCTGCCTAACCGACTGAGCTACCGGGTAGCCAGGGCTTGAAAACGAAATTATTTTTAAAATGTTCCTTTCCGAACGGCTCAGGCAGGCCTATGTTTAACGTTTTCGTTCTTGGAACCGTTCCGCCACCAAAATATGGGTCCTGAACCGGTTCGGAACTCAAAAATTCTGTTCGTTCTTAAAGTTCCTTATGTTGTGCAATGTTAAATTTTGATATAGTTTCTACAGAGTGTATTTGGTGGACTTCAGTGCAACTGTATTAACGTGAAAACCGTGTTTAAAACGCCATTACATTCACTTCCTTGTCTGTCCACAAGATGGAGCCCCAGATGCATGGGGCTTGATGACCGACAGTAAAAGTGGATGGAAATAGTGTCCCAGACATCGGATTTGTTCAAATATATAAAAAACGAAAAAAAAAAAACGTTTTTAACCAGTTTTGTGGATTTCATAATGTTCAGTTCCGGAACAGTTGAAGAAACCTTTTTTCGTTTCCGTTTTACACTGCTTGTAAAATTCTGCAAAATTATGTTAGTTCCGGTTTTGGTTTTCGTTCCTTGAACCGGTTCGGTTCACGCAGTAAAATATATATTTACCGACAGTTCCACATAATTGTTCTGCAGACAGTTACTCCCAGAGAACCGGCGTGCGCGTGGCTCTGTCCAAGGACCAGGATTGGCTGAGCCAGTACATCTCTACAGCCATCCCCATGCTCACCTGTCAGGACAACGAAGTCACCTACCTGCTGCCCTGGAGCAAGATCAGCAAGCCTCCACAAGAGGGCGGTGGGTGATACTTCCACATTTCACACACCTACTAGAAATGGAAATTGCCTGTGTCCGAAATCGTTCCCTATCCCCTACTCCCTACCCCCCATATATTGCACTCATGTATAGTCAGAGATGGCAAGTAACGAAGTACAAATACTTAAGTACTGTACTTACGTAAAATGTTCAATTATCTGTACTTTTAGGAGTACTTTTTTCTGTGGTTACTTTTTACTTGTACATTTTTAACAAAAAGGCTTGTTACTTTTTCTTTTTTTGCGCACTGACGGGGTAGCAAAACATGTATAATATGAGTCAGTACTCAGTAGGGGGCGCTGATGGACCGAGTGCAGTTCCAGTTATTAAATTAATAAGTGGTTTTCAGTCCTGAGATATAAGCTAAATTAGGCTAGGTTGTTAGTCATTCATTCAAACAATAACATCGAAAAAATTCAATTTACATACAATTTTATTGTTAGTACTTTGTACTTTATACTTTAAAAATACTTTTGAGTACATTTTAGAGCCTGTACTTTCTACTTTCAAAAATACTTTTTAAGTACATTTCTCAGCCTGTAGTCTTTACTTTACTCGGCCTACTTGGATAAGTACTTAGTAGTCTTACTCAATTTGGCTACTTTTGCCATCTCTGCGTATAGTGCACTCAACAGGAACGGCCGAGATTTCAGACACTAGAGTTGGCGCCGTCAAAATGATTATAAAATGTAATAATAAAAAATATAATTATAAAATTCAACAATCATCAGAAAAGTCAAGTCATCAAGAGTACTTACATTTATATCTATTTGCCGCAGTCGGTCTCTATTTACTCCCGCCATGTCATTTTTGGGTTATATTGCTCCGTCTAGGGTACACCCCTACAAAATGGCGTGCACCCCATATAGTGCACTATTTGAGGGATAGGGGGCGATTTCGGACACAGCCAATGTGACGGCAATAGCACTAAATACAGGGGGCTGACATCTTGAAAATACGACTTCAAGTTACTCATCAGAATCAGATATTTTATTGATGCCAATTGGGAAATTATTTTCATTCAGTAGTCTCAGCTCACTGTCAATGGTCGTAATAAAGTAGACAAATAGATAGGTAATAAGTACACTATCCAAGGGAAGATTGGATAGGGGAAAATTGTAGTACCCAAACTATTTGCCACAATTGTCAATTTCAATTTCATTGATTGTCAAAGTAAATGAACACTCATTTGGCATGCTCCCGACTCATTTACCGATCCTGATCGGGACAAAATCACAATCACATCCTCGGAATCGGCCCCCGATCACCGATCTGAGGATCGGATAATTAAAGTACACTAATTGGAAGCATGCAATTTCCAATTTTCAGATCATAGAACATATATATATATATATATATATATATATATATATATATATATATATATAAAATATATATATAAAATATATAAATATATATATATCCCATATACAATGGTGAACGGTCAAGGAGGCACTCCCGCCCTGTTAGGGGGTGCCTCCGCACGACGAATGTAAAGATGAAAAAAAAGTAAACTTATATGTGTATGTATATGTCTATATATTTATAAAAATAATGTACACACATGCATATCGTTGCAGAGGTCAAAGATTCCAGAATTAGTATTTCAAAATTTTAATCTGAAAAACAATGTCATTTTCTGAAATGTATATCAAAATAATATTTCATATATACGTATTATATTATGTATATTATCAATATTGCAATTAGCAAAGGTTGTCGGAAGCGTGACGGCCATCTTAATTGAACCTCTGTGTGAAATGTGTTATGAAATGCAAGTTGCTATACACATATGAGAACAATGTGACGATATCATATGTATGTACATGAAAAAATGAATATATACAT
>OMKY01242137.1:0-11519 GCA_900302395.1 Bregmaceros cantori | reverse complement strand
ATGTATATATTTTTGTATCTCTGGATCTCTCTCTATCATTTCTTTCTCTCTGCCACATATGTATTTGACCCTCTCTCTCTCAATGTCTCAATCTTTTGCGTCTTTCTCTTTCTTTCTTTCTTTCTTTCTTTCTCTTGCGATGTATCGGTCTATCTCTATCGGTTTTTGGATCTCTCTCTCGGTTTCTCTCTCTCTCTCTCTCTCTCTCTCTCTCTCTCTCTCCCTCTCTCTCTCCCCTTTATCTTGCTGTGTATCTGTCGATGTTTGTCTTTGAATCTCCCTCTATAATATGTGTCTTTCTCTTTTTGGAAAATAAAACCAGATATATTATAATCAAAACAGCCGAGCATGCATGCGTGCACGCACCTTTACCAGCACCCCCACACACGTACACACACACTCCATAGCAACAGCGTCGTGGATTCATAATGCGCTTGGAACGTGGGCTCGATTAATATCGCTGAGAATAGCTGCCAGCCTTCTGCCTGTCAACACAAAACACGCGTGCATGCGGATACCAGCCACGGCTCGTACACGAACGCGCGCACCGTAATCTAGTTCACAAGTCAAGCTAGGATGGGAGACAGGAAGAAAAGTCATAGGCTGTGTCCGAAATCGCCCCCTAACCCCCATATAGGGCACTATATGGGGCGCACGCCATTTTGTAGGGGTGTCCGAATTCTCCATGCACCCCATATAGAGCACTGAAAGTATCCCACAATGCACCGCGAAATGTAGTGAGCATAAGATGTACCCTAGATGGAGAAATATAACCCATAATGCATTGCGAGACGCATGGCACTAATTAAAACGTAGAAGAAGACGACGCGCGCTCCAAAACAAAAACAATGGCGGACGGCGTCAGGACGCAACTGCAACCGACGGCGGCAAATAATTATAAATGTGAGTATAATTGATTTTATGTGATGAAGTATACATTTATTATAAAAAAAACATGCGAATGCTTACGTCACTATGCTACAGCGGTGACGTAAGTTAGCAGTGCCGATTCTAGTGCCCGAAATCTCGTCGCTGAGATTGAGTGGACTATATAGTCAGTGCCCTATCCAGGGGCTAGGGGCTAGGGGTTAGGGAGCGATTTCGGACACAGCCATAGACTTCATAATGATTGGCCGGGTTGAGGTTGAGGTGATAGGTATAGACACGTTTTTGAGCCGTTTCCGGTTTACTTCCTGAACTAACCTGGTATACGATCTATTTTGCTACGACCTAGACTATTTTTCAACAGTCTAATCCATGGGAACACACACCTACCGCGTTATTTTAAAATGATGGTGGGAACTTGCGCTCTGCTCTTCCACACCCAAATGCTCTCGTGCGGCTCTGTGACCCACAAATGCACGATCCAATTCCATTTACTCACTCAAGTTGGAATTACCAGAAGAAGCAGCCATCCCATTGGTCCAGAAGAACATGTGACAACATAGGCCAGTAACTTCAAGTCGGATTTTGACTGTATTTCATCAATGCTTATGTAAAACGGTGAGTGAAGCGGGGCGTATGATGTGTAATTTGTCACAGAGCGAACTGTTGTAAGCAGATTTTGAAACGTTGTGCGTTTTGTGTGACAAATTGCAGTTGTACCTTTTGCAGACCAACAACCAGAACCAACGCATCATCCACGCGTTGCACATCGCTAGATGCTTGCATTGGGTCTGGTAACACCAGGGTCAGAAAACGTAAAAAAAAGAAGCGTGACAATCAAATTGTGTTATGCAGTCGCAGGGCAGTAGGTGGGAGAGGCGGCGTGGAGGCGTGACAACCAAACTCTGCCCACTTCTTGCGTAGCCCGTACAAACTCCGCTCACGTCCGCGCTGATTCCCAATGCTAGCAGCTAACGATGTGCGATACGTAGATGATGCATTGGTTTCGGCTCACCAGGCTAGTATTGTGGTAGTCCAAGATACCCTCTATCTCGCCTCCATGGAACCTTTGAATAGCGTCTAAGAATTGTATTACCTGCTACTGTTTCAATTTCCTATATTGTCACATGCGCCGGGGCGGAGCCACGGAGCAGGTTATGTTTTTGGTCATGTTGGTTTTTTCCCCTGGATAACTGAAAAAGTTGAGCACGGATCTGGATGGAATTTTGCAGAGATGCTGGAAATGACGAAACGAAGTGATTCAATGTCTGTAGCCTATAAGTAACTTAATAGTCATATTTCATTATTATTAACAGGTGAACGATTCCCATTCTCCGTAGTGATGTCACGCGCGGCTGCGTCTCTCGCACCTTCCCCGAGCAAGATAATCAGTTCCTTACCTGGTTAGTGCACGTGGTGGTCAATGAGATGTTTACATGTAAAAATCCGAGTGATTGGTTAGGTCCAACAGCGATGTGCAATGCGTGGATAATGCGTTGGTTTTGGCTTGTCAGGCTACTACTCTATACATACCGCTAGCACTAAAAGTACTATTTTTGGTACCACTACGGCACAGGTTTGCAATCTCTGAGTGCTTCTACTTATTACTGTGTTACATGACTGGAGTATCCCTGGTGTCCGAATTCCATAGTATTCTGCTTGCATATGCAAGTTGATGTTTGCTTATGTTCCACAGAGAGTCAGGGCTAAAATCACTTCTTCACTGCTCCCTACTCACTATATAGCAAGTTTAGTATATAGTGCACTCAACAGCAAAAAATTAAGAAGCAGTTTCGGGCACTACAATCAGTGACGGTAATTCTTGACACTGATTAGTGACCATCAGTTGCGCATCATAGTATTTTATTTTAAGATTTCCCCTGGGGCATCCAGCAAAAGCGCCACGCTTCGCGACTAGAGCCAGAGAGAGATGTAAAGGTGGTTGAGCCCCGGCTCAAAACCTCCTCGTCCACTGCGGCTGTTGACACCCCAGGGTTAATGCACGTGCCGACGACCCCACTATCGACATCCATGACCTCACCACCACAATCCTCGCTGTCCATCAACAATATCACAAGTAGAACTCACTGTGGGTGTATTGTAGTGTGCACCAAGTTCTCACTGGTTGATGACATAAATATTTGCATGTGGTTTGCCAGCAGATCAGATTTATTGAAATTTCCTACGAGTGATATGAAGGGATATATTCATTGTAGCATGCCTTAGGTGTGATGTAGTTGTCTCCATGTATGTATTTTTTTTGTATTTCTGGGCGTTCTGTGAAAAAGTCACAGAGGAGACTCAAATCGTGCTGCACTGCGATGTGGATCTTTGAGGGCATCTGGCTGACAGAGACTATAGGTCTTTGCATGGGGTTTGGCAGAAGTACCACTTTGATGTAGACACGTCAGGAACCCCAGGCACGCGCAGTGGTCCATTCTCACCACGCTGACCTCATTCCATAAACATAACCTCCTTCCCTACGGAGCAGCTGCTTTTCCATGCTCTGCCTCTCCCTTGCAGCATCTGCCTTAATTAAATAATATATACCGACCATCTGTGTTTTGGAGTCTGCAGTTTTATTAAATGAATTATATTCACGTTTACTTAATGCAAAGCCCACACAAGGGAAGCCATGACCATAACGCAAGCTGTGACCTGACCGCACATCCTGTGACCGAGCCGCACATCCTTACTCCCACGACATCCCACATCTCACTGTGTTTATTGAACACAGACTACTCTATAGATAGACTTCCCCATACGCTGCATGTTGCACATGCTATGCCCTAAACAATCTGGCCACTTCTCCACTACAAAAAAAAAAACTCAAGGCAGAGTTCGGCGCATCTCGGTTGAGTTTAGTTCAGTTAACGGGGAATGTGTTTCCACTGTTCTTAATGCGGCCACGAAGGGGGGGTGCCAATTTTTAAAAACGCGCGCATGACACGGCTCCCTGAATTCACAACACTTTGCTGTGGCCGCTGCACAGCAAAGTGTGGCTGTGCATCTATTGATGCCTGCCAGACTGGGGGATGGGGGGGGGGGGGGCACAGACACCCCCTCCTGTGATTGGTCGGCCGCGTTCTGTCACCCCCTCGGAATCTGACCAATCGGTGACCAGTAAATGTGGCCAAGGACGGCCAGATTGATAAGTAAGCCAGTGGACAAAGGGCGAGACTGCCCCTGTACATAGACACTGAATGAGACTCTGAATTGATCTGCTCTTAACGACTGCCATTTTACAGTATTATCTCATCCTCCTTCTGTTTCTTTGTCCTATGCACCAGATACCAAGACAAATCCCTGGTCTAACTTGTCTCATTGATAATGGCAATGAACCTGATCTTGTGATAGACCCCATTGTAGTACTGCCCAGCCTGCAATATAGAACTGGGAGTTATGGCCTAAAAGGGATACCACAATATACTTTGCTGTTCACCTTGGTGTTAGTATTATCACGGTATGTAATACTATTTTACAGAAAATTGGGAACGAGATTGTGACGTCACTCATGGAAGCCTGCTTCCACGAGAGGAGTAGCACCTCCTCGTTTCAGGCGGAGTTGCATTGATACACGTGGAGTTGTTTACGATTCCTGCAGGCGCACGAGGGTGCGGTGACATGCCTGGGAACCGCTGCGTTAAAGGCTGTGGAGCATCATCGCGCAAGTTACATTTCTTTCGTTTCCCCAAATGGAACCTTACCGCAATCCGACGAGACGGAAAGACGCCGTCTTCATGGCTGCTGTTGGTCTGTTGGATGAGAAGAAACTGACCATCGACTGCATTCCGGATAGGACGAGGGTGTGTTCGCTACATTTCTATTCAGGTTCCTTTCAAGTCACCTAAAATATTTGTCAAAAGGGTGTCTAGCGGCTACTAGTAGTATTTCAATGCTGCGTTTCCTTTGCACCGAGTTGGTGCGTCCAAGATGCCTTACAACGCTGCGTGTAGAACCACGTGACCACGTATGGACCAATGGGGTGGCCGCATTATCTCGGGGGCTCCAACTGTAGCTTAATGGGACGTGCTGGTGAGCACACTCGCACCGGTTGTCATGCGAACTGGGAGCGGCTGTTGACAGTCGAGGCGGCTCCTACTACGTATAATGAGCTCCTCCGCAACCAATGCGATGCGTTTGGAAGCGGACTCGAACACAAGTCACATGATCACTCGATCCTAATTATAGTAATGCACACCAGTAGAAGGAGACATAGCGGTAGAATAGAGGTCTTTAAGTATATACTGCACCCTAGTGGACGAACGTAAAAGTATTTCATTGATGTGTAATAACAGACCTTCATCACAAGATGGCAACCCCCACTCATCTCCATGCACCTGAATGTTGACCAAGAGGATTTTGTTTCTAATTATTATGTTTTGAGTACCCGGTGGCCAACCAAAATTCCAAGTGTGTGTGTGTGTGCTACTGTGATTCTGAATCTGATCTTTACCCTGAGAGGCAAAATATCCAAAAACATTTTACCTAAAACTTGTTTTGCCATGCAGGCTATATCATTAGGCCTAATTACAGTATACCATTCCCCTTTAATGTCATCATGTCATACTGACATTGCATTTTAAAAGGGTATAATCTGTGTTCTGAACACATTTTTCTTTTTAGAATTCATTATTGTTATGTAATCACCTTGTGCAGTTTATGGACATTTGGAGTAGTTCCAACAATGGCTTAGAATGTAAAGAAGAGGATCCCTACTTTCTATCAAAAGTGTGTTTATGAATGTATTTTTATTATTTCCCACATTCTAAAAATACATCTTTTGCCATCATTGGCCATATGTGTTCTTTGTAGGACATCTGTGATGCTGATAAATGATGCTCTACACTACAACAATGATTGCAATAAAAAAATAAGTGACCATCAGTTGTGCCAGCAATTGTATTCAAACCGGGGTAGCTGAAATTATGAACTGCTGACCACCCCGCAGAAACGCATGCTTCACCTGCTAACTTCCACACATTGCATAGTTGATCACCATCTTCACTGACTGCACGTGTGAAGCCATTCAGAGATACACATATTATCACAAATATCTGAATTGAAAAGATAATAACTTTCTGCGGCATTCTTAGACAAACACATGAAAGAAAATATGATCAGTAATAATAATAATAACAATAATGCATTTTATTCATAACACACCTTTCATTGTTAAAAACAATCTCAAAGTGCAAGCAATCTCAAGGTCCAAGTAACGTAATCTACTACTTCAAAAGCAGCGTGCCACAGCAGCATTAGTCTTCCAAAATTTGGTGCTCTTCCTGCCGGCAGAGCTGGACACATCCGCATTGTTTACATTGCCGCACAATACCATGAGAAAGTCAGAGTGAAAGGTATTATTTTCTTTTCGCTGTGATTTTAATTATTTGTGTTTGGTTAGTAATCTGTTGTTATTGAATTGTGATATGAATGTTTGGAGTGTGTGGGGATATATTGCAGCACGCTGCGCTGCAGTGAACAGTTGAACACGGGAGCAGCTTTCGTGTCGGCGCTGCACGTTCACTGTTGGACTGTTAAAATTGTGATTTGGGAGCGTGAACTATGTCTGTGTTTGCTGCATGTTTGTCTGGGTGCGCGTGCACGCATGCATACACGCAAGCCTGGTCCGCTGGTTGAATCAGTGGACTATGCTCGCATTCGCCTTGGTGTGTGTGCTTGTGCACTCGAAAGTGTATATACGTGTTCTACGCGGGCAGCCCCAGTGTGTATATGTGTGCAGAACCTGCACGCGTGTACATGCGGGTGCTTCGCAGCACACGTACACACAAGAGAAAAGAAACGGACGTCAAAAATACATTGACCCTGTTCATGGCACGCACAAGCACGCGCTCACCCCAATGCGAGTAGATGTAGAACCGTCGCCACAAACCAGGTCAAGGTGTTGTGCCGCTGTTGGGCATCCCTTGCCAGGAGAAGTACCGCCACATCGGCGGCAGTGCGCGGTGGGTGCAGTCGGCTGACTTCAGTGGTGTCCACGAGCGCCTAGCGGTGCGTGCCTGTACAGTTGCGCTGAGCCGCACTACGTATAATGAGCACCTCCCAATGGTCGTCCTTAATGGTGGTCTCTAATAGATCGTTAGTAAAATACGATTCCAGGCACTGCTAAAAGGTCCACATGAACTTGGCGAAATCTTGACATTTTTTAAATCGAGTTTGTTATGGGCCCTTTCCACTGGCTCGATTCTGCTCATCCATGGGCTACATCGAGAGATGACATGGAGAGGCTGCAGTAACGATCGATCAGTGGCCAGCTGTTGATCAACATCACTGGAAGTACAAGGTACTTACCTGATTGGAACGCAGGAAGATCAGGTAGTAAAATAGTACCTGGTGTTACATGGTACTGTGCTAGTGAAAAAGCTCTTTAAACTAGGTAGAGTAGAGTTGTATAAGGCTGAACGGAGCCACTGGAAAAGAGCCATACGAGGCTATGCAAGATCTCTGATAGGATTTTTTTTTAAACGTATTCTTTTACTGCACGTGTAGAGTTGCTGAGCACTGAGAATGGATAAGTGACCAAACTGGCTATCACAAGCACTCACATACGCCGGGAATGGACTCTGTTGCTGATGCTGGACCTGTTGCCATAGTAACTACTAGCCCATTGACAGGGCAGAGGGAGCTATTGTGAGCATGTCTCAGTGTCTATGTATCCTATCTCGGTGCAGCGACTTGTATACTCCCCATCACAAAGGCAAACAGTGTGTGTGTTTGTGTGTGTGTGTGTGTGTGTGTGTGTGTGCAGTACAGTACAGCTTGGATAGTCCATCACAATAACAAACAATTTCAAAACATGTAATCTAGATTAAATACATTTGTCTGCACATTGGGTTTGGGGATGATTGCTTTCACTTGTAAATGTGCCTTCAAAAGATATATATATTTTTTCAATATGGAATAATAAGGTGAGTTTCTAACATGGCACATTCTTGAGTTACAGGTTGTTTAGTAGAGCTGTATGTTCCCAAAAAAGTAGGAAGAAACATAAAGCTAACACCCTTTGCGTGGCCCATGCTCTATGTGTTTATTAAATAAATCTTTAGCAAAGGAAACAGAGTAAGTTGAAGCAAATACTAAAGGCTGCAGAGCGATAGTGGTAGGAAATCTGCCGATTTCTATGGGGTACATCAAAGAAGGAACTGTAGTAAGGGTTTTTTCCCCCATGATGCATTGCATGATCATTCTAATTCTGCGGTACTCCTTGCATTGTGTGTGTAGTTATCTTTCATTGTGTGTGTAGTTATCTTTCATTGTGTGTGTAGCTATCTTGCATTGTGTGTGTAGTTATCTTGCATTGTTTGTATAGTTATCTTGCAGCAATCCCTGGTGGTCACACCCATTACATCCTCCCCTCTCAGACTACACACACACACACACAGCCGTCCTTGCTTACGAAAACTCAAGCCCCCTATGGGTACTGCATCGAGGCTCTAAGCGAACACTGTCCTAATTTTGCCACATGTACACAGCAGGTGGCGCTTTAGAGAACCTAATTGCACAAGACTATGTGCGATATCCGGGTAAAATTAAACGCGGGTGAAGCAGTCATATTCACGTTAGGAAGTACAGTGAATTGAACTGACTAGTAAAGCCTTCACAGCCGATAGTGGGAGGCAATCGACGGGTTTTTATGGGGCATCTGAGGAAGGAACTTTGTTTTTTTGTGTGTGTAGTTATCTTGCAGCAACCCCTGGTGGTCAGTTACATTTCTGGCCAAATTGCTTCGGCTGGGTCTGGGTTAGGCTCATTCTGTGTAGTGTCCTGCCTCAAATTCTCCTCCTAGCTGTTCCGACGGAAGGTTAAAGCAGAAAACGTCTGTCCTATATGTGTTAATGTATTACCAATACCTTCTGCATTAGAGAGATACCTCCTGTGGCTTAGAGGAGCCTTCTGCGATATATCTATATGTTCCCTTGTTGTTATTATTATTACTATTGTACTATTGTATTGTTAACATTACTCCTATGCTATTTGTATTACATTGTTACTGATACTACCTAGTATTACATTGCTACTGTTCCCTTGTTAATATTGCTATCATGCTGTTAGTACTACAATGTCGTTAATACCACCATTGGTGTTATTGTTTTTTGTTGTCCCAGGGGGTGAACAGATCACCGAAATCAGTTTCCATGTTGTGTGTGGCACAATTTTGGCAATAAAGTGATTCCGATCATCTGATATCAAAGAAATTGTTTGCATTGTCGAACATTACGACATCGTCAAAATTCAAAATATTTGTTTGTTGTTTACCCTCCCATGTGGACGCAGCCTTTGTCACGCTCTCTGTCACTTGGGTGTACTCTGCACCTCTTCCCTTACGCCCTGACCGTCCTGTCTGGGGCATTTGGTGCTGCAGAGGTGTTTGTAGAGTGATGAATATTTAGACCCATCACCGCTGGCCTGGCACCCACTTCACAATTCACACCGGCAGTCATACACACAAGACCCCCAACACATATACACACATATACGCATGCACACACACACACACACACACACACACACACACACAAACATATACACAACCCCAAATGCCCATATGCACACACAAACAAATACAGACATAAACACACACCCATATACAACCACACAAACAAACACAGACAGACACACACACATACACAAACACACACATCAAGACACACACACATACACACACACACACACACACACACACAATAGACAGCTATACACTCGTCATGTCAACAGGACACACGAAAAAGTGATTGCCCTTATAGAAACACGCACACACACACGCAGAAATCAGCAGTAACCATGGCAAACAGAATTTGTTGCCAGAGCTGCGGTCCTATATTTGATTTTGTGTTTTCATTATTATTATCGTTATTATTAACTGTCTATTGGGGTCGGACCAATAGTCAATAAAGAAAGAGCTGTGTTTTAAATGGACAATATGTGTAATTTACCCCAGTCCACCTCCTATGGTAGGAGCATAGACTTGTGATTCTTCTATGTCTACTTTTTTTCTTGTAGTATTTGCTTTTCTTGACCTTTTCTTAATTATTCGTTTGTTTTTTCAACACATAATTTCCCATAGGGATCAATAAAGTATTCAGATCCTGAATATATTCAGCCTGGCATCGACACAGATGTCAACAACTCAGCAACCAACGTATTCAGTATTATCCTGATGGCTGTTTGAAACATAATAACAATGACACCCAGTATTACAATAATTTATGAACGTTTTCAGTGGCAACTATTTCAACACTAAACAATTTGCACTAATGCTTAGAGATCCAGCAAACATTATATTATTAACTTATACTTAAAAGAAGAGGATCTCGCAGGGGCATCTGATCACAGAGTTTGTGTCACTTAAAATGAAAGCATTATTGAGCATTATTGAGCAGGTGTATGCATTTTTGTGTGTACATTTAAAATGGGCCACTGCCTAATGTGGGGCACCTAAGTTCCAGTGGCTCTGGCTCCTCCCTGAAGGAATTAATGCCAGTGAAACGATGGTAAAAGCAAACTATGGTAATGTGCCTAACATTAGGTTCAACTGTACAACACTACATTTCACTGTCCCACCTTAGGCAATTGACTGTCCCGCATTAGGAAGGAGGTTAATTTGAGCCGGAACATGCCGGAACAGGATCCCCCACCTCCTCATTTTGACCCCCCTGCGTTCATTTTTTAATAAAAAAATATACTAAATACATTGATGGGGTGTGTTCTAATAATATATCTTCATATGTGTCCTCATACATGTCTTTATTCAAATTCAACGTAAACTCATCTGTGATTTCTTGCTTGACACGCCACGCCGGGCGGCGTCATATGAATGTTATAATGTCCCCTACCTGCGATGGTTTGCCCCGATAAATGGCCGTGTCGACGGGTGCTTTCCCGTGCTGAGAGATGGAGCAGGATGCGTGTGCCCGTGCTCACTCGGCCAGCGCTCAGGTTCCATACCCCCATTATTGCTCGTTTTACATGCAAATAGGCGTCCATCTACAGCCTTTAGCACGTGAGCGCCGTATACCTTCATGGGAGCATAGATGTTTCTCAGAGTCGCAGAACATACACACGCAATCCCCCAATCCTCAGACTGCTCCGGACTCCAGTTGGCTAAAAGTTCTGCCACCACTGCGCGCTTACTTTTTTTTCTGTTTACTCTGCAATAATTATCGTAGCCACACACCGATAATAAACCGATATGCTTCTGGAAAAATGGCAGTGCAATCCATGCAGCAATTTGTGATTATTCAGCCACTCTCACAAATACAGAAAAAACGGAAATGAGAGAGAGAGAGAGAGAGAGAGAGAGAGAGAGAGAGAGAGAGAGAGATTGATAATCCAAGGGTGAGGAAGGTGTGAGATAAAGGAGAGACAGAGGGCTGAGAGAGATGGAAGCTAAGAGAGAGAGAGGCAGAGCAAAGGTTATGAACAGGTGAGACTGACAGAGAGCAAGAAAGAGAGAGTGTGAGAGAGAGAGAGAGAGAGAGAGAGAGAGAGAGAGAGAGAGAGAGAGGAGAGAAAAAAAGAAGATGGCAGAAGGAGGGCGGGGGGTCTCTTATCCTCTTAAGCCAAGAGAGACAGAGAGAAGAGATTGAGAGCGCATGGGTGAGGAGGGTGTGAGA
>OMKY01242106.1:0-12140 GCA_900302395.1 Bregmaceros cantori | reverse complement strand
TGGCACTTGTTCGGAGTGTGCTGGAAGGGAGATTACTACTTCGCCACTCGGCTCACTTTCGGCTGTAAAAGTAGCCCGAAAATTTTCGATTCACTTTCCGAAGCGCTCTGCTGGATCCTCACTAACAATTACAAACTCCCCTTCGTCGTCCACCTGCTGGATGATTTCCTCGTCGTCACCATCCCACGCCTTCGGTCTAACCACCCTTAAAACCGCTTTCGCCGCGCTCGGCGTCCCCCCGTCCGCCGAGAAGACGCAGTTCTTAGGCATTACATTGAATTCAAACTCATTCCACGCTTCGCTCCCCGTCGAAAAAATGAATCGGATAGAGCAACTCCTGTCCCTGCTAGTGCACCTCAACTACGCTGTCCGCATTATCCCCCAGGGTAAATCTTTCCTTTCACACCTCCTTACCATCGCCGCTTCAGCGCCGTCTCTCCACCAATTTGTCACACTCGACGAAGCGTGCATTTGAGAGTTAGACATGTGGCGGGTGTTCCTCTCACAGTGGAACGGTATCTCGTTCTTCTACAACAACTTCATTACTCAGCCGGAAGACATCCAACTGTTCACCGACGCGCCGGAAGACATCCAACTGTTCCTCCCGGATGCGGGTTTTTTTTCGGTACACGATGGTTTGCGGAATGCTGGCCCGAGGGTTTCTCATCCCTGAACCATTCCTCCGCCATACATGAGATGTATCCAGTAGTCGTGGCCGCTATGCTGTGGGGTAAACAGTGGGAGAAAATGACCATCCGTATTTACTCCGATAACACAGAGGTAGTCGAAATAATTAACAAGGGAAGGTCCCGCTGCCTAGACATCATGAAGTTGATGATCACACTCGTTTCCGCCCAGAACCAGTTTATTCTTAGAGCTTTCCATATCCCTGGTTTTAAAAATACAGCCGCTGATTCCCTCTCACGTTTAAATTTCCAGAAGTTCAGGCCATTCGTGCCAGATGCGGACCCGCTCCCGACGTCAGTCCCACTGTTTTCGGACTACCTGCTACCCTGAGCCCCCAACTCCAGTACCTGGAGGAAGCGGCACGTAATGCCATCCTCGACAGTGTAGCTCCCAGTACCCTTATCTCACCAGCTGGAACTGCTATAAGCGGTTCCATACGGCCCATAACCTCCCCTTCCCTAGACGTGCGCACATTCTCCTTGTTCATTACCTGCGCTAACCCCGTTCAATCCATTAGATCTGGTTCAATTAAAAGCTACATTAGCGGAATCAATTTCATTATTAAACAGGTAACCGGCGAGCCCTGCCCGGCGCTCTCCCACGCCCATATCACAATGCAGTTAAAGGGCCTCCAATAATCGGAGCATCCCGCTCCCCTCAAACGCCTACCCCTTACCGCCGACCTGCTCACGCGTTGTATCTCGACATTGAGAGCCGGATATTCATCCCCCCCCCACCGATAAATGCCTCGAGGCAATGTTTCTGCTGGCCTATTTCGGCTTCCGAAGGTGCTCAGAGTTCACGGCCGCTTCACAGCTATTCATACCTTCGGTCCACGCCACTATCTCTGATATTACGTTCAAGGACTCAGAAACCCTGATTTATCAATCAGGCCCTCCAGACCAGATCTTGTTCTTCTGTCTGATTTCCTTCCTCAGCCCATACGAACCGATTCGCGACCACCTCAACTACAGGCTTTCCCAATCCACTAACCCCCTCGATCCCCTATTCACTTCGGAGACCGGCCACGTGGCCACCAGGTCGTGGTTTCACTCCCACCTTCGCCAGGTACTGTTTCGTTCAGGCTTGCCTCCAAATGATTTCAGTGCCCACAGCTTCAGGATAGGCCCAGCCCCTCAAGGCGGGCGTCGAGGCCTGCCAGACCATACCATCCAATCTTTAGGTAGATGGTCCTCCCAAGCTTTCCACAGCTACAGAAGAAGCGACATTGAAAGTATTCGTAGGGCACACTCGTACCTCCTGTAGCCAATTACCTTTTCGGGGGCTCTCAATTTTTGGGGGTCCACATCTGCGGGTATGGCCTGCACCCCGTACCGGCCATAACCCCACCCCGGTCCTAATCTCCATACTGGGACTAGCCTTCGTGCTCCCCCACCCAGAGTCCCACCAAAACAATAACCCAACCATCAATGACAATTGCTCTGTTTTGTTTGTTCACATTTGTTCTTCTCCCCATCTGCACAGAATGAATGATATACCCGACAGGCCAAATTGCCTCGTGTCAGCAACCTTCAATTTGCCTAGTCCAGGTATCGTATGAATGATATGCCCCACAGGCCCGAATGGTGTGTACGCCGACACATCAACCTACGAGGTCAGGTTCTTGCAGCCAACTACACCCATTGGCCTCGGGTATGAACGATTTGCTCCACAGGCTTATTAAATGGTTGTGTACGCCAACACATCAACCTCATACTGCGCAGATCACTGGATCTGTACCAGGTCAGGTTCTTGCAGCCGACTACACCCATTTGCCTCGAGCAGCGTGAATGATGAACCTCACAGTCTTCCCCCCCTTTTGATACGCCTGACTCAGGCGGACTGTATACTTATCCAGACCCTCCAGTCTGGTCCATGTTCATCATTCATAATGTCATATCTATCATGTCCTTGAATGCATTGAAACCTGACTGCCTTGAACTGTTGTTACATGGGCTTCAACCCTCAACCCTGTGTGTGTGATCATTGTCCGTGAATAGTTTTAAACAGGTTGTGAGGCACACAAAACATACCCCAGTCTCTGTCAAAAAAGCCATCTGCTCGTTATTGGCCACTCTATGCATTCTTCAAATGTTGAATAACGCCCACTGGAAGTCTCACGTGTCTCTGCAGGCCCTGTTGACGTTTTAACAGAAGATGTTGCACAAATTACTTTAATATTCGATTAGTTGCCGATTTTTAAAAATGATTAGTTGATTAATTGACTAATCGTTTCAGCTTTACTCAGAAATATCCTGATACTTCTGATACTGTTATTTTTCCGGCGTCAGCGCCGTTTTCCCATCTTTATTGGATAGAATTAGTCAGAAACTGGGTTGAAGAGATTGGGGATAGACATTGCAGACAAGTCGACGAGCGTAGTCGAACTCGCGACACTGCGGTGTCCATAACCACTCGGCCAACGCGGACCCCTCAGAGGATGTCTGTTGATGGCATAAATTATAGAACGGGCATGATAATGGCACATGGGTCAGTTGGTGCCCTCCCTGAATTTGCAGAAATAGTCCAGATTTGTGTTTTGAAAGACAGTTTGGAATTGATTGTACAAAAACCCAATAATAATAATACGGTCACCATACGGGGAACAGTACCGGGCGTTCCAGTTGGATCCAGTACAATCAGGCCTTTGTTTGAACCAGCTAAGTGAACTATGAGATCGATATCCCTTGTCTGACTACAAAATAGGAGCCCTTCGAATGGTGACATTGAAACGCTACATACATATATAATGAAGCGTTCCCCTCACACTGAAAAGTAGCTTTCATCATAGCAATATCGGCTGCAAATTCCTTAATATATGGTCAACTAATGTTAACTAAGGGCATATTCAAACGCGATGGAACTCGTTTCCTAGCTATCCCGGTTGATATGAATGCAGCAAGCGGGTCCAAGCGCGTGCTAAATTATTCGAGACGAGCCCTGCCAGATGAGGTGGTCTTGACCCGGGACTCAAACGCGCGCTAAGCCGTTTCACACTGACTGACTACCCGTTTCACACAGAGGAACGGCAGGATGCATTGTGACTTTTTGGATACAGTGGCTGCTACCTTCATTCGGGTATGTGAACATATTAACTCAATAATTGTGTGTGCATGCACTTGCGCGCCCATGCCATGAGTGCGTCATTATTTACAGCAATATTTTGACTCGCCAACTTCCTCTCCCCCTTGCTGTCATTATTAAAATATTATTATCTTTATTATTATTGTACTTTATCTGTCTTTCCTTTTCCAATATTTTAACTCCGGGTCCAAAGTGAGTGCGCTACACGCACACACACACAAAAAGAGAAAAATGTTCCACTCCAAAAGGCTGCTCTGATGGTAATTCACGTCCTTTCCCGATACGTGACTGAATAATGAATCCAATCAGCGAGCGACTGCAGCATACACGTGGCGCTGTTTACAAATTTATCTCTGTTGTTAATTATACAACCGCGGCAAATCTACATCGGGGTAACAACCCGCGCAGCATCCAGAAACCAACTCGCGACAAATTCAAAATCCGGTTTGAAATACGTCCTAATACTCTATTGTGCAACTATAATTAAATATTAAGTTACTTATTGACAATTTGTTAAGCATTTACAAATCATTACTGTATACTTATTAATATCAAGTACTTGCTGTGTTCCATTTGATCTGTTCGATTTAAAATCTTCCAGCATTTCTAGAGGATGTGTATAATGGTAATCACTGATCCCTACAAATGTGTGTAAGTACCCCATAGTTAAGTGTGTATATGTTCAAAAGTCTTGAAGTAGCATTTGGTAATGATGGCTCGAGGATTGAAATTGTTAATTTCAAGAACCGATTTTTAAATAATTATAAGGTTCATAAATTATTTAATGCGGTAGTTGCACAATATACAATTTTCAAGCATTAGTCATAGCGGAAGATTATTAAGAAGTGCTGCTAATATCACATATGATTTTAACCTCTGTTGGGTTTGATAAGTCAATAGAATGCACAATGTATTGTGACGAGGGAAAGGTTCTAGACACAGCATTATAAGTGTGTATGCGTGTGCACGCTGGACTGTGAGTGATGTGTGCGCGAACGTGAGTGTGGGTGTGTGAACGGATATCTGGGGAATAGCCCACAAAAGTATGGTATTTTCCGCACTATAAGGCGCACCGGATTATAAACCGCACCCCCGAGGAGCTATATTTGGAAGAAAGAAAGAAAAACACACACACACAAAAAAACAACATATACAAGGTGCGTCTGACTATAAGGAGCACCAAGCTCAACAGGACAGATAACCACAAATAACATTCACAATACCTCTATATGTGTTTAATGCGTAACTCTCAGCGCACGGGCCTTATATGCAACAAACTGCCCGATTCCATAAATGAGCACAACAAGTAAATATATACGATGACTAACTACGTTTTTATATTATTTTTAAAATAACGGGTGTATGCACAAAACAGTGTGTGTGTGTGTTGCAATGCAGCGCCGGCGCTCGCAGCCGCGGCGCGCACCAAATACATCACTTTTAGGTCAGTAATCATAACCAGAAAAAAAGTCTGCGCTGGATTATAAGGCGTAGAGTTGACTAGATCCTCCGCTGTACTCAGGACCCCCCGGACACAACCCCACCAGCGATACTACGAGTTATACTGTGAGTGTTGCTCAGAACTTACCCGCTACTTATGGCTCGCCAGTGCCGGCTGTGTAATAGGAGAGTAAATCCTGGCTCTGGCTACATCTCAATCCTTGTCGTGCCATCATTCCACGCCTCCACTTTGCATGTCCGGAAAGTAACCGCACGACAATATTTTGTGAGCTGCTTTTATTTAGGATTAAGTCATAGGATTTTAATGACTACCTCAATCTGACCTCAACAGCAGATCCAAAGCACTTGAGTACCATTAAATTGATAAAAAGTACATCAAGTTTGTAAGTAGGTAAAGTTCATAACTTGCCCCAGGTTATTGCATGCTTGCCCTGACATTTGTATTTTGTGTTTGTATGTCTGTATGTATGTTTTCTTTTTTGTAGAGTAAGAGTTGGAGTGGCCAAGAAATGTCGGACTCAGTGAAGCTTTGTGTTGTCTTGGGAGAAAACGGCTCTGCTAAACAGATTCTACTCTATTCTATTCTGGAATTCCAGAAGATGTTGAGGACCTGAAACTTTAGATTAAACGGCAATGTGCAGTTGAAGAGGACTTCAGATTGCAGTACATGGATGTTGATTTTAATGACTATCTAAATCTGACCTCAACAGCAGATCTAAAGCACTTGAGTACCATTAAATTAATGGTTTATAATTAGTATTAAGATAAAAAGTACACCAGAAGTACAACCTGAAGATGAGGTTAGATCGGTTTAACCCCTATGTTCTGAAATCCCTATTTTCAAGTTATGTGTCTTAACCCCAACCCCTACCCTAACGGCCCGTAACTTCCCTTACCCTAACCCTAACCCCTAAATGACCCATCAGCTCTCAGAAAATATTAATAGCGATTTCGGAACATAGGGGTGTCCCCATTAGATCTCCCACAAAATAGACTCTGCGCCTGTTGGTTCTGCAGACACTGATACTCTTGTCAACGGCGTCAACTTCATACTTGAGGACCACAGCCTGGCCAGCAAACTTCGCAAAAGTTCATGTACAAGTAGAGCTGCAGTTGAGGAAGGTAAACGATGAATTTCTGATGAATGGCATGTACTTTAGTCTGAGCCCAAAACTCAAGTCTGTAATTTTAGAAGCCATGTCTGAAATTTTAAAGTTCAAGGCATATCCGACAACTGCTGAATTTGACTCAGCTGCAGAGGCATTGATTAAAAGGCATCCGTGTCTGAAGGAGCAAAGTTCTGTGTGCGGCTTTTATGAATGGATTGATTGTCATTCAAGAACTAAGGACTAAGAAACGAGAGCCCTGAATTGAGCTTCAATTCGTTGAAACGGCGTGAAGGACATCAGCACCAAGGTCCAAGGTGAAAAAGCCATCGAAAGCTGAAGTCAATTTCTTGTCGGTTTATCCCGTGTCCATCGGACAACTTCACAACAACCTGACACTCCAGAAGGTGGAACAGATCCTCAGGGACGTAACCCACCCGCTCTACGAAAAGTTTGAGTGGAGCCACAAGTCCAGTGGCAGACTGCTACAGAGACCCATCAAAACGGAACGATACAAGTCATTTGTTCCAACCTCCATCATAACGTACAAAAACAGACTCAAGATTCTCTGTGCCTCCGTGACCATCCACCCCTGATACCTTCACTTACTTCTATCGTTTATTGTCAGGTTTTCAACCTATTCTATGTCTCTTTGGTATGCAGGTGCTTTTAACTATTATTTTATGAGCCATTGTCAACCCACGGGTTTTTAGGATGTTCTATTGTTCTCTTTTAGTTTTTTCTATTTTTCCTTTCTATTTCCATTTGTCTTTGTCCTTTTGTTGTGCAACAACCACATGGATTTCCCCTGGCGGGATAATAAAGTTGGACTTGAAACAAGGACAGTCTTGAGAAAGAGAGGCTGGAACTGCTGACGGAGGTCAAAAAACAGGAATGACAGGAATCGAAACCAAGTGGTTTGGGACATGCCCAAACATGCCCTTTATCACAGAATTCAAAGACAGTTGGCCATCTCTGATTTACCTCAGAGCATGAGGTAAATGTCCAGGGTTAGACATAATTCACTGTAAATAATCATAGATAAATCCAACAGATTATTTTAGTGTGTAGAGATGGAGGAGGTAGAGGGGGCTTGGAAAGTGGGCAAAAAGAAAACAAGAAACAGTTGGGAAAAAGTGGTGAAGTCTGAATTTTACAATTTTTTTGTAAGGGGGTGATTTTAGTTGTACTGAAGATAAGTCTTTTAGAACTAAACCATGCAGAGCCTCATCCAACCTCGCAGATGTTTTAAAAACATTTACTTCATTTAAACTTGGAGGACATTTGGAGAAGGATGCATCCAGACTGCCGACAGTTCACCTGGTCCCATATTAGAGAAGGTAGAATCTCTTTAGCCAGGTTAGATCGATTTTATTGTTTAAACACTGTTTAAATGTTTTTAAGAATAGTTCCTTCTAGTTTTAGTGATCATTGCTTTTATGTTTTTTAAAGGATTTCTTACCTAGAAGTGCTTATTTGTGTTTTAATTCAACATTTGATAGTGGTTTTAAAGAAGGTTTTTCCTTTATTTTTTTTAGTTGTTTTAGACAAAGTAAGGATGATTTTATTAGTCTTAGTCAAAGGTGGGGCTATGGGAAAGTACAAATTAATTCTCTTTGTCAACAGCACACTGAACAAACAACAGCATCGGATCCATAAAGAAATTAGAGGATGGGATCATGCAAATTGAACAGTTAACGGAAGGCACAAGAGACCAAACCATGGCTGATACCCTTAGAATCAAAAAGCCTTCTAAACTGATTCTACCATATAGAACTCCAGAAGATGTTGAGGACCTGAAACTTGAGATTAAACGGCAATGTGCAGTTGCGGTCCCCAGGCATCGATGGCTGGACCGTCAGATTTTACAAATCCTACTGAGACATATATCATAGCCCAGGACCTGGAGGTGTACGAGTGCCTTGCCTCTGGGTCTTTGCGGGTGTCATGTAAACGAGCGGTTCTCACGTTGCTCCCCACGAAGGGGGATCTGAAAGAGATCTGCAACCGACGCCCAGTGTCAATGCTTTGTATGGATTATAAAATTGTATCTGTAAGTTTTGGCAACTAGACTGGGAAGAGCTGTTTAGCAGATTTTCCACCAGACTTATTGCGTCCCTGGCAGGTCTACGGTGGACAATATCCACTTAATTTGTGACATTTTGGAAGTTTCTAAGTCATTGGGTATCGAGGGGTACCGAGTTGAACACAACTTCTTGTGGCATGTGTTGAAAGGGTTTGGATTACAGCTAAGATCCGGGTGCTGTATAATGAAATTGAGAGTGTGCTGAAGATAAACGGTAGTCTGTGTGCACCCTTCAGGGCGTGTAGAGGTGTTAGACAGACTACTACTTTTAGACTTCAGTTTATTCATAGCTATTTAGCTATGGAGGCATATCTAGTCTGGAAAGATGTTGCTAGTATTATTTTTAGGAATGCTGGCTGGGTGGGGCTGGATGAGTCTCTGTTTTTAGCTAATCCCAAGTATGTAGATTTACGTGGCTTGCCTTCGTTTTATAAGGGTATTTTTAAATCATGGGCTCTGTTTAATCCAAGCAGAAGTCCAAAAGCTGACTCTTTGCACTGGCTGTTGAAGGAACCGCTCATCTTGCAGCCAGACTGGATATGGCAGGAGCTGCAACATCTGGCCTGACAGTAGCCCTAAGAAAGTCCAAGACGGTCACTCTTAAGCCACTTCTCCATTACAAAAAAAACCCTGAAATAATAAAATCAAAAACAAATAACAGAAGAAAAGGGCAGCATGGAAGGGCATCAAATCTGTGGCTGCTATTAATCAACCAAACTGTGTAAAGGTAGAGGAACTGCCAAGTTACAGGATCTGCCCATCCGTAATGCAGTATATGAAGGCGATATTTCCGCTACAAGTTCCGAGCCCAGAATGGCTCCCGTTTCCTCCTTCCATGGGAACCCTCAGGGGGTGGGCGACGGCTTTCTTGCGCAATGTGAAATGCATTTTGAACTACAGCCTAAACAATTTCTCACTGACTTTTCGCGAGTTGCGTTCGTAACCTGGGCTTTGCAGGGACCTGCACTTGAATGGGTTATGGCTTCCATGAAGAATGCACCACAAATCCTCTCGAGCTATCCGGTGTTTCGTAGACACTTCTTGGGTGTTTTTGGTAATCGTGAACATGAGGGCGATGCTGTTTTTAGCCTAGGACACATTTCACAGAGAATAAAGTCAGTTTCCCAATACAAAAAAACACTGAAAAAACACTTCCAAGCAATGTTCCAATATTACCAACGTCACCACCATTGGTTCAGAATGATGACGGCAATACTAATGTGGCGATGTATGACAGAGTTGGGTCAGAACCTTGTTTAGGAAAACAAACATAAAGGAAGACCGCTGGCCCAGATGCCATCAGTGGGAGTATCCTCCACCACTGTGTCGACCAGTGCAGTGGTGTTTTTAGTACAATTTTCCAAAGGTGCGTGAACAGTGGGGAAATACCGACACGCTGGAAAAAAAGATCCACAATCATATACATTTCCAAAGTAAAAAACCCTAATGTTTTAAATGACTACAGGCCAATTGCTCTGACCTCTCTGGTAATGAAAGGTTTTGAAACATTTTTGAAAGAAGAAAGTTTCTCTCACCGAGGGGAAGCTTGACCCTCTTCAGTTTGCCTATCAAGAAGGCATGGTTTGGAGGATACAAAACTTTTCATATTACAAAAAATGTTACAAATTGTACAAACATCTTGAGCAGCCTAAGTTGCATGCTAGACTTTTACTTGCTGGTTTTAGTTCCGCTTTAATAAGATACAACCGCATCATTGAGAGGCTGGCCTCCCATTTTGGTTTACCAGACCACATTCAGTTGTTGATTTTAAACCTTTTAACAAACCGACTGCAGCAGTTCTTTGTTCTCTAACCCTAACCCTCTACCATTTTGTCAAACACAGGCTCACCCCAGGGTTGTGTGCACTCACCCTTACTTTTTATTTTGTACACAGACTGTTCTGACTCAACCGTTGAAAATAGCTGTCTTGTCAAATTCTCTGATGATACAGTTCTACTGTCTCTTCTGCAAGCAGAGCAATCTAATCATGTTCATGCCCTACAAGAATTTGTCAGATGGTGCGATGATGGCTTTCTGGACCTCAATGTATCAAAAACAAAGGAAATTCTCAAGAGCTACAGAGCGCTCCCATTGGCCACCCCTCCTCACAAAAGGATCAGCGAAGCATCCGGATGGCGGCAAGTCAAAATCCCTCCCAGAACCCCTCCCGTCTGGCACCTCCAGCGCCTCAACTGGGTTCCTCCACCAACCTGCGTCGAGACTAAGATAAGTGTAGTTTGGACTTTTACTCCTGTTTGTTCACTTGGAGGGACGTCGTCCTCCCGGGATCTCAAGACTGAACTGTGTTTTTGATACAATGAACTTAATCATCTTTTTATTTCCTTTTCGTTCTGAGAGCAACAATCATTACATAGATTCTTGTAAGATTATAAGGGGATGACAGGGTGGTCGCCCAACCTTTCGTGCTGTGGTCTTGGGTTCCTTACTAATTATTTATCCCCCTTATACAATTCATAACAGTTTGACTCGGCCACTACCTTTTCAACACAAGCAAAAATAAAATATGACTTTATTTTAGGCAGAAAAACTGTTTTTATTTTAACTGTTAAATGATTTAATGAGGTTGGACTGAGGGATAGGCGTACCTATGTGTGGTCACAAATACCTGGCAGTAGTGGGAAAGAGCCACCCTGGAGGGTTCTGTACAAACCTCTGTTAAAAAAAACAAACGGGAGACCTCGAGTGGCACATTTTGCACGGGTCAATAGCATCCAAAAGTTGTATCCATGCTATTAAGCCAAAGGGGAACTGCAGTATTTTCAGTTAAATTTTCAGTTTAGGACCCCCCCCGCACGTTTAAAAAAAAAAAAAAAAGTATGTTTACTGCTGTCGCCGGTATTTGCCTATTTTTGATTCATGTCGACCTGCATCAGAATGGCAAGTCATGTGCATGTCCAACACGGTCATTAAAAGCACCATGAAAAACATTAACTCACTGGAGTGGTTACTAGTCTTAACTCGTCATCCATACCAAAAGTCATCACGAAAAGTTGCTTCTGTCGTGTTTTACTTGGCCATCTCACAGCCCCGGATAAACTTCGCTCAGGAGGCGAGCCGATATATTATCCACTGTGTTATATTATATTATCTGTGGCTCCTCCGGCGACCTTGAGTGATATCAGCGAACACAGAGTCTTCAATGGAACTCAACAGGATTTACCAAATGTCAAGTAAAACCCGACAGAAGCAATGACATTTGATATGGATGACCAGTGAAGACCAGCAACTACTCCGGTGAGTTGATGTTTTTTAAAACGTAAGTTGATGGTGCTTTTAAGGACAGTGTCGAACATACGCATTACTTGTGAGCCTAATCTAAAATACTCAAAAACCGGCGGCAGGAGAGGGGGTCTAACAATGTTTTCTAACTCTTTGGTGTAGTTTTTTATTATGGGTGCTGGGTATAATAAGACAGAAAAATATAAATGGCAGCTTTTAAACTTCCTCAGTGGAGAGGCCAAAATCGCAATTTATCTTTATCATCAAATTGGTGATCTTGAAGCTTTTGAAGATATGTGGGCGTATGAAAACATAATGATAATGCTTTGACACTTCCATCATTTTTGAAGTAAGTTTTTGTTTTCAATTGAAATTGTTTGTTTGAAAATGCTTGGCTATGATAATGTGCTAGTAAAGTACTTTTTAACATCCCTCTCTATCTCCAACCTCTAACTATCTCTCCTGTTCCCTCTCTC
>OMKY01242099.1:0-16244 GCA_900302395.1 Bregmaceros cantori | reverse complement strand
CTGGCTTGCCAGGCTAGCAAATAAGTGGTTAAAAAATAAGGTTGGTGGGACATCTTGAGATCCCGAGGTTGAGTGTCTTCCAGCGCCGCTCTATAGGAATATTTTTGTAAAATTTGTTATAATGAGGTTGGCTCTGTGTCAGTTAGACAGCTTCATCCATCCAGCCCCATACACCCTTGTGCCTGTGGCTCACAGTCTCACAGCGTGTGCAGCTGTTGTGAGATTGCTTCCCGTCTCCAGCATAAGTATGTCGCCCTGCACACTAACCCTAAAATAAAAATATCACTTCTGTTATGCATTTCTGTTGTTAAACATTTAGAAACAGCACAACTGCAACACTACTACGATGACATCATGCAGTCCTCTCTTTTAAAAACACAACTGTGTACGTTGTGCGTTTCAGACAAAACACAACAACTGTGTACGTTGTGTGTTTCTGTCAAAACACAACAACTGTGTACGTTGTGTGTTTCAGTCAAAACACAACAACTGTGTACGTTGTGTGTTTCAGTCAAAACACAACAACTGTGTACGTTGTGTGTTTCAGTCAAAACACAACAACTGTGTACGTTGTGCTTTTCAGTCAAAACACACCAACTGTGTACGTTGTGTGTTTGAGTCTGTGTATTTGGGAGGGCGGGGGTGGGGAGATTTCATTTCATGACGACGGTACAAAACCCACGTCATGAGTGACGCACGGTTAGATCTCCAAATACAAACACACTCACGTTTTACAGTAACGCTGCCAACATCTGTAATCAGGAAAAGAGTGGGCAAGGTGTGTGTGTGTGTAGATCTGTGTGTGTGAGGGGTATTACAGATCCGTTTGTTTACATTGCATTGTGATGTCACACATACATCATCACTTCCAACTATGATTGATAATTCAATTCACCCATAACCAGATATTAGCCATAAAAAATACTTGAGTAAAAGTATTGTTACCTCAGCATAATATTACTCAAGTAAAGGCAAAAAGTAATCATCCAAATAGTTAGTCAAGTAAAAGTAAAAAAGTACTCCACCAAAAAGTTACTTAAGTAGTGAAAGTACTGAGTAACTTTCAGTTAAAAAAATTAATTAAAAAATGAATGAAAAAAATGATCGCCCGAGAGAGAGAGAGATTCCGAGAGAGAGACAGAGACCGAGAGACACTTGAAATAGCACTGTCCCTGTCAGGGATGTCCCTCTTCTTCTTCTTGTCGTTTTAACGGCAATTGACTAAGCAGGTCATTCACGCCGGTTTTACAAAAATTACAGAGCAAGCTGCTTTCACAGCCTGCTCTGTTTGTTGGTGCATAATGTCCCGAGTCTGAAAGTCATTGTGCTGTCATGTTGTATATCTTTTACCGTCGTCCCTTCAACTGCGACGGCACTCACAACACCTCACTCAGCTCTTGCTTTTTCCCTCACTACATCACGACCCAGTCCGTCCCGCACTGGCGAGAGCAGGAGGGACACCTGGAACGGACTTGAAGACACGTGAACCGGTCGAGGGACAAAGGAGTTACGCAAAGGCTGGGGTAACGTCCGATGGTCACTCATCGGCAGCAGAGACTGGTGGTGCAGCTGTGTTTCAACTGACAGGAACAAAATGAACCGTTCCGGGAACAATTTATTGGTGGAACATGTAACCGGAAGCGCTATAATTCCGTTTCTGTTCGAAACTGACCTTTGTTGGTGACCTCCCAGGCTACCTCAAACAGGAGCAGATCTTCGACTGGCAGGTCCTCCTCGTCCCATTGAGGGAGGACTCCGCTCAACGAGGTCACAGACAGGGAGCGTCTGATCTTAGGAGGCATCTTGGAGGGTCCTGTGCAGGCGGATCACCACGACCGACCCCCGGGACAGACGGTACAGGGTCTAGTGCAGGAAGAACCACAGCCGACAACACAACCGACCCCAGGGTTGCTTTTGCAACGAGGCTCTGGAACAGCGGCTGTGCGTTGGAGCGATGGGGCTTTCACTGTGCAAACAGCCGCTCGCAAACTGTCCCAGAGTTCAGCTGCATTTCGATTCTAACTGGGCCGCGTGACAGGTGGGACGGGGAGATGGGGAGTCGCACGGGAGGGTGGGTGAAGGGGGGGGCGTACTGCCTTATCAGACGAGAGTAAACATTTTTAACTACAACATTCCCAAAGGTATGTTTGGCTTGAACTCAAATCATGTTTTATCTGCTGCATGTCGCCCATTATGACCAATCTGAGTGGCTCTGGTCCTGCTGCCGTTAACATCACACAGAGGGAGTGTTCTCAGCTCATATTTAACACTAAAGCTGTAACGATTATTCGATGAATCGATTACTAATCAATTATAGAATTAATCGGCAACAAATGTAATAATGGATAATCACCCAAAAAAAAATATTCATTATAGTCATTTTGCCAGTCCTGTACTGACATTACCCCAATTGGTCCAGGCAAATGTGATATTGAATCATCTTTGGAAATATGAAATGGTCATAATTGGTGGAAAAAAGGCGAAAAAGAAGAAAATCAATAAATATATATATATATTTTTTTTAATATTGCGATATCAATTGTAATAAGTTTGTCTCAGAGAAAGTACCTTGTTCATTTGTTGGTTGAGAAGAGCCAAATTTCACTAGATTTGAAGTTAACAAGATTCATCTCTTGCAATTGTTGGTCAGTTTTAACATTTTGGGGATTTTCTAAAAGAAAAAAACATCCAACCGATTAATCGACTAGTCGTTTAAATAATTGGCAACTAATTGATTATTGAAATAATCGTTAGTTGCAGCCTTATTTAACACCATTAGAATCATAATCATCTTCATTCTGCCATGTTGCCGCTTCGAATGAATTAATGAATATTTATTTGAACAAGTCAAACAAATTAGAGACAATTGAGAAGGTCATTCAATGCAAAAGAATAACAAAAGAACACAAGGAAAATCAGACCAGCGCGCTGTGGGTCAAAATCAAAGTAGAATAAGCAAAGTAAATCTCTAAGCATAAAGTAAAACACATAGGTCTAATTGACTCAAAAGTGTGGACATGTTCAAAAGGAGTAGGAAGACTCATTTCTCCTACCCCTACCTAGGCACTGCACAGTCGCACCTCATACTTTAAATTACTTTTTATATTTTATATACATCACATTTGTGCTAATAAACAGAATATACAAGCAATATTTCAAGCAATATACACATGGAATGTGGGTTCGGACACAGTAGATACTCCGGGGAACACTAAAGGCTAGAGGGAGAGGACCTAGAGAGAGAGAGAGAGAGAATTTTAACCCATTCAGTGCCAGTTCTTTTCAAATTCAGCACGTTCCAGTGCCTGGGTTTTTTCCAACATGTGAGTGTTTTTACAAGACCCATAGAAAATTAAGTTCTTTGTCCTTGCCAACCAAACACATAGCAAAGGAAACCTCAGCCTTTCCTTAAAAAACAAAACCTTGTTTCTACCCGTTTCCATTCTTCAGTTAACCCTTAACTTACCACTTCACGTTCATCCATCGTAGTTCACGTTCTCAACTTGTAGCAGACTGTGCACAAACAAGGGTCAGCCTTCTCCAGAGTTTCCGGTCCAGTGTCATTCTATTGAGGGTTGTCAGGTCAAGTCCTGACCATTCATAGATGTCGTCGCACCATCTTTTGGGTTGTCGTCCTCTGCTTCTCTTGCCGAACACTAATCCTTCCAGGCAGAGCTTTGTCAGACCTATTTGGGATCTCTTGATGTGTCTGTAGAGTTTATGGGTTCACCTTTTGATTATTGTCATTATTGGTCTGAGTGGGGTTAGTAAACGTCCATTGTATTGGGGTAAATTCAACGGACGTAGTTATACTATCGACCGCCTGCAGATGGCAGCCTTTTACCATGGATAAATCAATAATTGAAGACTTTAAAACTGACAATGTTATGCAAATATCGTTCTCTGCCTGTTCGTCTGACCGCGTTGCGCCCCCCAAAATGTCCGCCGTGGCGCCGTCCCCCCAAGCCGTGACGCCGGCACCGTGCACAAGCCCTATGGTGTGTGTGTGTTAAGTTAAGGAAAGACAAATGAAGAAAATGCATTTATCTGTGACGCATAAGTAAGCTATGCAGGGACTACGGCCGTTGCTGCTCAAATTGTTGGCACGTACGTCACATTGTGCAGCCACTGTAACATAAATCCAATAACCACTGTCATCTCCACATCATCATCCGCTGACCGTCTGTCTGCCTGCCAGGGGCACTTATTTCCAAATGGGCACATTGTTTTAGGTGACGAGAGAACAGCAATCATCAACAATTCCAGGAACAACTGATCCATAATTCATCACTCTTGTTTTTTTCTTTTTTTTGCGGGTGTATGTCGTAGATATAACGCAAACGCAGCGGTCGCTGCTGCAATTTGGCTGTGACGCAATTCTCTCAGGAAGTGTGGCAGGGGAGGGGGCGGCTGGTAGTGAGCTTGAGTTGGGAGGAGGAATGGAGGTCACCCGAGAGGTCACCTGTTGGAGCTATAAAACAAATCCACCGCCGAGTGTATCCACCAGCAGCACCGGTTTATTCTTTTTCGGTGCCGTTCGAAGAGAAGGACCTTGGTGGGGTTTCAAAACAATATATTTTCCGTGGTTTTCCCCCCCAGGGAGATCGGTGATCTTAAAAATGCGGAGTTGGCTGCTGGTGGCGGTTTGGGCTGTGATGAGTACGAGGATGTGCCAAGGAGAGGAGGCCGTGGACATGAACGTGCAGCAACAAGATGACTTTGATTCAGAGCAACGCTGGACAACAGGTTGGCTAATGCTGGAATTATAAAATGTATATTAGAATTTCAACGATTTAACACTTATACCAATCATTCATTCATTTCATTATTTTTCCCCACATTGTTACATAGTTTTGCATGAGTCAATTATAGAACATCGATACTTGACTAACAATTTGTTGCAGTGCTAAAATGTGTTTTTTCATTATCGCTAAAAAATCCTCAGCTATATACATAAGAGTCAGTACAGTAAACATCTGGAATGTAATAAGATTTTCAATCATGTATCATTCCCCCATTTGGGTGGATATTTGATCTAGAACTCAATTTCAGATCATCTCTGGTGTTTTTTTAGGTGCTGGAAGCATCAGGGAACTACAATAGTTTGATGTCGACCACAATTTGTCTAGCCCCTAGGCACGTTTCGGACTCATTGAGTCCTTGTGCTAAATGATCTCCACAATGAAGGGAGTCTTTAAAAAATTAAAAATTCAGTAGGAAAACACATCCTATGCACCAATGAGCATGATAAATGCTGCACAATTAAAATGACGCACGAGGACTCTTTAGGTCGTCGGCAGACTCGGCACCGAAGGGTTAAGCATATTATTCATTTGTTCCTATTATGTTAATTATTATTATTATGCAACAAGACAACGTGAAACGTGATTTAGTTAATCGAAGTTGTGAGAAATCACGCATTTATTCTGGATTTTAAAATAAATTAATGGCCAAGTCTTCTCTGCTGACTTTTTTTTTTACTTTCAAAAGCTGAAATTAATATTCCAAACATGTACACTCACTAGCCAAACCAACCGAACCAACGAATCGTTCACGCATCCCACGTCGTTGCAACCGTGAACTGCGAGTGATGTGTGAACGATTCGTTGGCTCTGGCTATTTTTTTATTTATTTTTCATTTTTGAAGTTCAATCCACAAATTGCGCACATACAGGTCTCGCGAGACCTGACTTTAACGTCAAACTTTCCTCCCGCTGTAGGTGGAGCGGCCGTCGGTTTCTCGGAGCTGACGGTGGCCAAACGGACGGACCTAACGCACGTTTTACCGGAGGTTTTCGGGCCTCCATGTGCGTCGCCGCGGGGGAGTGACGGCAACGTCCGGCGTTTGCTGTGCGCCGACCGTCGGAGCCCGTTCAACCACAACTCGCTCAGCCTGCGCTTCGGTAAACGTTTCCCACACGAGCCAAGTCTCGCGAGGCCGAGCACACGCGCGTGGCTGCTCCCGCTGCTTGTCAAACTGCGGGAAGCGGAAGTCGTCGGACCTAATTAACGGACACTGCTGCTGCGTCAATGGAGTATATATGTAAGGAGGGGACATTTCATACAAAGTCTCTAGGGTCAGTTGCTCCAGGGATAAAATGGCCACGGGGTGAGCACCACTCAAAGAACATGGTATGGACTTCATTTCCACATAAAATGCTAAGAAACTTTTAATCAGTTACTGTCGTTCATACCAAATCATGCCTTTTTTCTGTAGTAAAGTTAATTAATTGAAATTAATTAATTTCACAGTAGAAACGGGAACCCAAACTTGTACCGACGTCAAAATCATGTTCAGTAAAATTACTAGTACATTACTTTTTTTTTACAATATTGAGTTCTTTTAGGGGAAAAACTATGACTTCATCTATGGCATAATTTAGTCTTGTAACTCATAATTGGATGGGAGATTATGGCACCACGTTCACCCCACTGGGCTCAACGTCGACAACTAATAAAGGCAGATGTCGCCTCTTTACATACCGGTATATACTCCTTTCATGAATTGTATGTCACATTAAGCAACATTTTGACCAACCACCTTTTGAATAAATACAACTTTTGTAAAACTTTTGTGGGAATTACGCAATTTCTAAAACTGGCCAGTAGGGCATTTTGGATTATTCTAGCCTTGCAAGGCAAACCAAACGAATCGTCCGCGCATTGCTCGAACGTTCGTTTGGGTCAACGACAGTGTGGTGAACGACTCATTTCCCGGCTAGGATTATTCCATATGAGATATCCACGAGAGGGCGCGAGTGTACTGCACGATAAACTCATTGGCCAAACACATAGATTAGATCTCAATAGTTATTAAATAGTAGCGTCATAAACATCCTTTAGTGGTGTCTATTAAAACACACACACACACAGCATGGAGGCATGTCATTTATTAACCTAATAGTTACTGACAAGTTACAACACGTACAACAAAAACGTGTACACACACCACACCACCTTTTTTTAGGACTTGGGAATTTTGCTCGGTGGCTGTTGAATCTCCCCCTTTTAGAAAAAAAAAACCTAAACAAAAACAGCTTTTGCAGGGTGGAATGATCTTCATGAATTTACAAATTCACATTTGTTCCATAGATATTTGTTCAATGTATTCTTTATAGATTTCTTCAAGTGCCATAATTGATCGTTAAACACGTCAGTTTCTTGACATGTCTGGGGGAGGGAGGGGGTGGAAATCAAGGACGCACAAAATTCTGTTGGTGAAACAACACATCCTACATACGAAGCAAGTATCCAGACGTTAGGACGCGACTCCCTGAAGTTAAACAGCAGTTTCTTTCAAGTCTACAATGCCGGGTGGAGGTGTGTAGAGATTACTCTCACACGTGCATTAGCAGAGTTCAGGATGGCTACTGAAGATGTGAAAATTTTAAAACAGTGTTTTACCAAGACCAGTGATTTCGCTGTGCCAACAGTCACGAATCCTTTAACTGGCGATTAGTCGTGGGGAAAAAAATGAATCCAAATCACATGTATTAGAATATGGCTGATATATTACGAATAATGAAGTTTGAGGTAAAGGTCTGTGTGACGTTGGTGAAACCGTCGGATGCACGTATGTAACCTCCTGAAAACGCCGCTCACAGCAGAAAGAAAAGACACCGGCGTGGGTGAGATGTACCAATGCCACTTTTCCTTTCTGGTTCTGTTAGTAGACCTGTAAAAACTCAGGAAAAACTAGCCTGGCAGAGCCAGAACCAACAAATCGTTCACGTTCATCGCTCGCCGTTCAAGGATGTTGGGTATGGTCGAGAAAGGGGAGGGGCCAGATCAAGTTATCATATCGCAGCACAGTAGGCGTGACGAGCGGCGTGCACCAAACTCCGCCCGAATCTCACCTTCACTCCGATTGGCGAGTGATGCATCAATGATTCGTTGGTTCTGGCTCGGCAGGCTATTTCCAATTGGCGACTGAAATGTCTCTAGGATTTCTAGCCTCAAGAAAGGGCGTGGCATTGACATATCCCACCCGTATACAGTATTGGAGTGTGTGTGTGTGTATGGCAGGTCTATAGCGTAGCTTGAAGGAGCGTTTGAGGGTCATAGCTTTGAGACATGAGGACCTTGCTGCTGTGGGGGGCAGCCTAGTTAGAGGTCCTTCAGGTCTTTCTGGATCCCCCACAGGGTGTCCGCGCTCTTCTTGAGCTGGGCCACCTCGTCGGGGGTCAGGGTCATGTTGACCACGCTGCCCACGCCGCCGCTGTTCAGCACGCACGGCAGGGACAAGAACACCTCCTCGCCGATGCCGTACATGTCCTGGTGGGGGCAGTCACAACAGAAGTATGCATTAAGAGTATGAAAGTGTGAAGTATGAAGGCGTGCATGCTATCACAACAATGCACACATTCCATAGA
The DNA here is from genome assembly GCA_900302395.1 of Bregmaceros cantori. Lineage (NCBI taxonomy): Eukaryota > Metazoa > Chordata > Actinopteri > Gadiformes > Bregmacerotidae > Bregmaceros > Bregmaceros cantori. The sequence continues at coordinate 7,872 of OMKY01242099.1, read as the reverse complement.
ATGTCTTTATGGCAAAGATAAAAAAAAAACCATTGACCATTGTATTGACTAACAAAATGAAGAGGCACGTTTACAGTGAAGCTGCAGGCTCAATGTGTGTGTATGTCTACCGGCGTCAAAATGCAGTACTTTCACTTTCACTTTCAAGACAGTGAGCGGATGAAAGACGAGACTTCACAGCTTTTACATTTAAAGTGAAATGATCACACAAAAACACATTGCCTTTCCCACGTGGTTTTTGGATAAACCGCGGTGCGCCCGCTTGTGGTGTTCCCACTGCAGTTTATCAACTATTGCGATTTATCATTCAGCCTTAGATGAATTTGTTCCAGATTCGGTGTGTTAATGCTCCATTTCACTGTACATGAATGTATGCGTAACTAAATAAAGGTGTTTTTTTTTTTTTTTACGTGGCGTCTCACCTTCACCATGGTGGACACAGGGTGGATACGGCTCATGTTCTTGATGATGCTCTCGGTCAGGTCGGCCACGCTCAGACCGATAGCCCAGTTGGTGTATCCCTTCAGCTTGATGACCTCGTACGCACTGCAACACACCGACAGCAAACATTAATGATACACACTGGACATAGCCTGGCAAGACAGGCCCAACCGATCGCCCGTGCATCGAGAACAATCATTGGGTCTGGTAAAACATAGGTCGAAAAAAAAAGGCAATCAAATCATGTTGTCCAGTTACAGCGCAGTAGGTGGGACAAGCGGCATGGAGGCGTGACAACCAAACTCCGCCCACTTTCCGTCTGTCGCCCATACCAAACTCTTGATTCAAATAATTTCATTGGTCAGCAAGTAGACGGGTGACGTCTGCCCGATTTGCCCAGACCCAGTGTACAGTCTAACGGTGTGCGATGCGTGGACGATTCGGTATGTCAGGATCCAAATCAAGTTATCAAATCACAGTACAGTAGGTGTGACAAGTGGCGGGGAGTAGGAGGAGCAAGATCACAAAATAGAAATCGAGGCGTGTACCAAACTCCACCCACATCTCGCCTCACACAAAGCTCCTCCTTCACGGGGCTCTGATTGGACCGAACTAATTACATTGATTGGGTCTCTTCTTGGCCCAGACCCAACGACCGTGAACGGCGAGTGATGCATGAACGATTCGTTGGTTCTGGTTTGCCAGGCTAGTACAGAAACCGACAGACTGTAAGAATATTTATGATGCACCTTATCAACAACGAGCTAAAGTGCAGTTGACAGCGATTAGAGGCAACTATTTTTATTGGGGGCTTGGATTTATAAAGTAGTCGATGGAGTCCTGATACAGAGTCCAGAGTCTATGATTTCACAGATGCCAGTCATCTGTTGGCCTGAATGGGGCACACTAAACATATTTTTATTTGTATGTTATATGTTATACGTTATATGTTATATGAAAAATAGAAAAGCCGGAGACTGTATGCGAACTGGCGGCGCAGTCCGGCCTATGGTCTGGGGTACTTGCACGCTAACCACTCTACCACCACGTACCCCATTCAGGTGTTCTTTCTCTTTCAAGATTGATTCATTGCAAGATCCCCCCCTGGTATACCCAGCAAAAGCGACAAGCTCCCCGGCTAGAGCCAGAGAGAGATCAAGAAACTTGAGACAAAGTCCCAGTCCTGCCCCCACGTCCGCGTGGTGCACCAGAGTAACTGCACCGTTCGTTATGTACAAATTGTAGACTAGTAGACCTAGCGGTTTGTAGACCAGTAGAGTTTGCAGCTTTCCGGCCAATAACCTCCACTTCTTGTAGATCAAATTCCAAGGAAATGAAATTGAACAGAATGGTGTATCAGCATTCTGTGAATGCATGATTTAATAATCAGTTAAACCTGTTCCATTGTCTCATTCCTTTTGGAACTACTAGTAGAAGCAGCCACCCTATTGGTCCAGAAGAACATGTGACCACTCGGTGAGTAACTTCAAGTACATTGAAGAGACTTTTTTTTATTCCTCGCCATGCAACGAGCACCCAAGCGAATAAACCCAAGTACACAGGTTGAATCTTATAATTCACCTGTCCATTTTCCCCATGTTGCTGACACGGTTAGCGTGAACGGGGGACGAGAGGACGAGGAAAGCAGACCTGCAGAAATGTCACTGCAGGGAAGCAAACTCTTCGTTTTGCTGTTTAAGACAATGACGTTCATCTTTGCAATGAACAAATCGCATCGCTAAAAGCCCCATACCTAACACACAAGCACCAATGAATGCAGGTAGTGACTTTTAAGCACACAAAGAAGAAGAAATCATGTTCACATCTTTATTTAGCCGCAGGTTACATGATCGTACTTGCAGCAGAGAATTTGTGTGGGCAAACCAGATAGGAATGTGATAAGCGCTCCAGGTCATTGACTCACATCACAAGACGATGTGCCGCACACTGTAGTCAGCTTTATTGCATTGTACTGTATTTCAATTTTTACCTGCGCCAAGTAGGTTACATTTTCGGTGGCGTTGGTTAGTTCTCCTGTCAGCAGGAAAACTGAAAAGGTTTTGGATCTGAATGGAATTTTGTAGGGTTGTTGGAAATGACCCATGGAACTAGTGATTAAATGTTACACAACAGTTTGACAACTGTTGTAAGCTCTTAACAGTTTGACAACTGTTAAGAGCTTACAAACTGCAATCACCTCCAGCAACACGCAGCAGTTGCCTCCACTCTACTGCATGTTACTAACACAGCTCAGATAGTGTAGGTAGACCTATGGTCTACCAAGCTGGAGACCCAGGTTTGCGTCCCACCTCTGGCAGATCATGAAAATATGTATTTTCATGACTATAATCTTGCGTTCCCCCCTCCTCTCCCCAAGAAGGTGGTCCCACTGGTGACAAGTGCATTTCTGTAGCTTATAAGTAACATAATAGGGTCTAGATGTTTTGGCACCAGTGACCCCATGACCTTGGCGCAGGTTTGCACTCTCCGAGTGCTCCTAGTCATTAGTACTATTTGTGTGTTTTCCACCAGAGTAAACTGTTCACAACTTAAATTCCATGTGTGTGTACTTCTATGTCTGTACAAATGGTGAATATAGCCGATACTGATTCTAATCCTAAAGTACACACCTGTCGACCACAGCCTTGTGTGTAGCCTTCCACTGCTCCTTGTCAGCGTCCGTTCCGATCTCTGGGTTGAGTTTCTGCAGGTTGACCCCGGCCACGTTGGCCCCGCTCCACACAGGCACTAACGGAGATACACAACCGGGAATTAGATGTGGAATATTTTCCACACTTATAGACAAGTTTGGTGGGTAGTTCTGATAAAAAAAAAAAAATCTACCCTGAACATGACTTCCGGTGCAGTTACGTGTTCCAACTTATTTTTGAACTTGTCTATTTAATGGGACAGCACACACCCATTGTGTTATTAAAAATGATGGTGGTAACTTGTGCTGTGCTATTCCACCTCCAAACGTGTGTGGATCTGTGTACCACAAACACATGATTCAATAATCTGTGCAACCCGTTCCATTTAGACACATTGTTCGAGAAGAACAAGAGACGACACCTAGTGAGGAGCTTGAAGTTGTATTTTCAAAATGACAGCCCTGTTCTATATTTATACGTACCGTTAAGTGGTATGCCTTACTACTGCACGTCCATTGTATTGGGGTAAATACAATGTACATAGTTCATGCTATCAATCACCAGCAGATGGCAGCCCACTACCATGGATAAATGATAAAATACTTTTAAACTGACACAGTTATGCAAATATCACTCTCTGCCTGTTCTTCTGACCGTGATGTGACCCCCAAAAAGTCGCCCCCCCAATCCGTGACGTCACCATGCACAAGCCCTGTCGTGATCAATCCACCAACATTTTAATTATCACACGTCTGCTGGGCTTCTCACCACTGGTGTCTCCGTGCTCGCCCAGCACCCAGCCGTTGAAGGCCGAGGCGTGGATGCCCAGCCTCTCGGCCATCAGGTAGCGGAAGCGGGCGGAGTCCAGGTTGGTGCCGCTGCCGATCACGCGGTGCTTGGGCAGACCGCTCAGCTTCCACGTCACGTAGGTCAGCACGTCGACTGGAAGGGGAACACGAAAACACACGTTGCGCTTGAGCTACAAGCGATATCGGATGAAACGCCAAAGCCCCTTCTCCCCCCAATCAAGGCTTGTATGTGTCTGGCGAGTCTGATGTATCCACAAAAGCAACCATGCAATCAGGTTTTTTAGTACCCGCTAAGGGTGGGGGATAATTCAAGATTCCCCCCAGGGTTGAAGAGATTGGGTGTAGACATCAGGGAAATGACTGAAGATCAGGGGAGGAGAAATGACGACACTGTCGACATTGTGAACGAGACCACAACGCCGTTACAATGCACTGTGGCCTGGGAGCGTGCGTTGTAGGGCTGCAACTAACGATTATTTTAATAGTCGATTAGTTGTCGATTATTGAAACGATTAGTCGATTAATCGGTTTGATGTTTTTACCTCCGAAATACATTTACATTAGCACAGAAATAAATCTTGTAAATTTGAAATGAAGTCAATTTGGGTTAACGTCAGCATAAAATGTACAACAATTAAGTTAATTACTCGCTAACATTTTTATGGTTTTCTTCATAATCACGTTTTTTAATCAATAACGTTGAATTTTAATCCTATTTTGAATCCAAAATAGAATATTTCAGAAATTATGAAGTGATATCAAATTTGTGGGGACCATTAGGTGGTAGTGTCATCAAAAAAACTCCTTGGCGATTACTGCATTAGTTGTCGATTCATTTCATAATCGATTAGTCATCAATTAAATCGACTAATCGTTGCACCACTAGCGCGATGGCGCAGCGTCTTTAACCAGTCCGCCACCGTGTCACCCCTTATTCTCAAGAAATATTTTGGCATATTGAATATCTTGAGGAGTCGGGATAACTTGCCGGCATATTCTACAGAATTCACGGAGCACACGCCGGATATTCCAAGCTCCTGATGAAACTACCACACATCACGTTTGGAAGACGACAAAAAGATAAAATAGAAAACTCTTTCAAATTGAGATAAAAAGGATTGGATGGCTACCTGTTTGCACTTCAATAAAAAATAAAAATACTGCCGAGTTTTGTTTTTTTTTGTTTTACTGAAGCTTCCATTGTGTTTCGGAGATAGTCCTTTAACAGTCGGCACTGACTGCATACCTCTAGTTTATGGGCTAGGGTCTAGACGAGTGTCCGCCTCAAGCACACGGAGACACAGAGGTCAAAGTGTTTCTGGGCAGAATGTCACTAGGTTAGTAGGAGTGATGTAAGGAGGATTACAAGGAAGAATGCAAGGAATGAAAACAACAAAGGCATTTACACAAGCTGGGCCTGTGAGGACCATGTGAGGACCACGTGAGGACTATGCGCACAGGTGCCGTTGTGCGCACATCTGCTCATACTCCCGCCATCATCCATCCAACAAGTTCGCCATTTAATTTTTTAACCAATAGTATCACGTCTAGGGCTAGGACGATAAATTCACTGAAAAAAGATTGCAATAAACGATCATATTGCCATTGTCCCGACACAGGCAGCGGCTGCATGTACAGTCGTCAGCTTCTACCTCGGCCAACGCATGGGCATACACACCGCTCAACCGGACACGCGGATGTCTTTGAATGTGGCTCGGTTGGGGAAAAGGCAGACTAAAGACAAACGCGAAAAATTAAATTAATTTAGACTCGGAATTGACCCACGTGAAAAGGGGGTGGAATGATAGGAAAACACAAAAATACGCCAAAAAAAAGGAACCTATCAGGGCCAGAAAAGTTACCATTTAAAAAAAAAAACCTGTCGTACAGGGGTCGACGATGGTGATGTGGTTAAAGACACTGGACCTGAGACACGCACTGTGGTTTCGATCACAGCGGAGGTTTCCCAATTCAGCTCTAGGGCTTGCCGCGCGTGCGTGCGCGTGCAGTTCCATTTCTGGGTCATCCGAAAACGATTCATAACAAACGTTGTTGTATCACGAAACATCAATGAAAGTAACCTTTACAAGACGCAGATGGAATTGCATAACAAATGCAACTTAAAACACATCAAATTAGATGTTACATAATATATAATGTGCAATCTAGTATGAAATAAAGAATATTTCTGAATAATGTTTGTTTTTGTGCATTTGTTTTAGAGAAACATGCATTTCTAATCAAACAGGAGTCTGTAAATTATTGTTTCCAAACATACATTAATATACAGTTGCCATGATTATGTCCACTGCCAGTTTTAAAGATTAAACTTGAATCACAGCAACATAAAAAGGAACATGTGTCGATTGAGTCTAATCTCTTATCTCTCTCTCCATATACTGTATATGCAGAGATGGCAAAAGTACCAAGTGTTCTTACATGAGTAAAAGTAAAATACATTTATGAAAAAAATAACTTGAGTAAGACAACAAAGTATATTAAAATATCTACTCGAGTAAAGTAAAAAGTGCAGCCTGAGAAATGTACTCAAAAAGTATTTTTAAAATTAAAAAGTACATGCTCTTAATTGTACTAAAAAGTATTTTTGAAAGTACAAAGTACAAAAATTACATTTGAATCACGTTTCCAATGTTGTTTTATCTACGTTATTGTTTAAATAAATTACTAACAACCTAGCCTAATTCATATCACTTGAAGTTTATAAATCACGCTGCCAAACATTGAGATGAATATCTGAAACATTTAAACCATGCTCACCTAACCTTTCAAAGTCAGGGGAGAAAATAAGTACTTTCCCTTGTTTTGGGAAAGTACTGGGGGAATCTACTGAGTACAAGAAAAGTCATCAGAGAAAAAAAGTACTCATAAAAGTATATATACTTGAAAATTCTAGTATTTATAGTGCGCCGCGCCACCTAGTGGCACTAACTACGTTTAGTATAGATTGTTTTAGGGTGACCCATCACTGCTATTTCGCGTTCCCGCGACGCCGGCTGAGTTGAATTGAGAAACCCCCAGGGTCTGGTGCAGATCATTGACCAAAACTGCGAAAAACGTTGAAAAAAACCATGTGAATCAAATGTCGTCATCCAGTCACTGTGCAGTAGGTGGGAAAAACGGCGTGGGGGCGTGACAAGTATTTAAACCAGGCAATCCAATCACAGCGCAGTAGGCGTGACGATCGAGGAGCTGGCTGAGGAAGCGAAGACGAGGCTGACTGTCACGTCTATTGTTAATTTCCATTGCGAGTGACATCGAACGAGAACGAAATCAAGTGTATTATAGTCAATGCATGATAGGAATCAAGTGCGCGTGCGAGTGTGTGTTGAATTAAAGTGAGAGAGGTAAGCGACTCTGGGAGAAGTTGGCCACAAAGCGCAGCAACTTGACATTCCAGGTTCACTCCGCCGTACCATGCATTCTAAGTACTGAATGGAATCAGACATGCAAAATGTCAACAACCATCCGAAAATGCCCAGTGCCATTCATTCCCGGGGTGAAAAAAATCCTGCCGCGGTCAACATTTAAGAGCTCAACACACCGTTGGTTAGGAGAGAGGAGGCAACTCACACATGACTGCATATGGACGTGGCTTTAATGTAATACAGAGCACAGCACAGCATGGGGCTTATATATGAGAGACTGATTGAGGCCACACCTCTACAGGTGTGGCAGGGTCAGGTGCACCCAGCACACACACGCAGGTGTGTGCATTTAAATATAACTTAAAATATGAGATGTTTACAAAAGCACGAGTAACGAGTCATAAGTTTAAAAACTAGTGATTGTATATTGCATTCTTCTTTAACGTGGTGTTTTTTTTAATGTAAATGTTTGTAACGTACACACATACACAACAGTCAAGAAAAATTCTTCAAAGAGGGCCGCAAAAGCTTAGTCCATTAAGACAGTGCACTGCAAAGCACATGTTCGCAGAGAGTCATGAGCCC
>OMKY01242098.1:0-12806 GCA_900302395.1 Bregmaceros cantori | reverse complement strand
ATATAATACTTAGATTATTTTGTTTAGTTTTTAATTCATTGACACATCAAAAATTAGACACCTCATTGTGACACAGAAACCTTTAAGTATTATAATGCAATGTATTAATAATTAACCCACACTAATAATGCACTCTAATAATGTAATGATGCAATATACAGAATTTATAAACATTTGGAAGAATTAAATAAAATATAATATATAATTAGCAAGGGCTCCCCCTGGTGTTTTTTTACGAGGCATGCATAGGCTAGGCTACTAGGCTCGTGTTGCCCTGGTTACCGCCGGTGCCGTATTCAAGTATGTAAGTATGTCGTGACATACATACGTACCGATTTGAAATTCTTAATATAAAAGTGAGTTCATCTTTATTACATCATCATTGGAAGACGCTACAGCTGCGAGGTGTTTTGTCGGACAATGCAATGGAAAAATGAACGCTGAAAAACTTTTCGGAACTGCATTATTAGCCGGAGGACTACTGCAAACGATGGGAGATTACTTTTCAACTTCATTTACAAATAGGTAAGAACACTTGCTTTTATTTTAATTTAATATATTATATGCACATTGTGGACTGTGTTTCTGACGTGTGTACCTCCTAGCGGCGCTGTGCACCGCTCAGGGACAAACAACAACAACGCATATTATAAATTACAATTTAATTATAATCATCTACATTTTTCAATGTCCATTCGTCCATGGCTTGTAAATTCTGTCATAGTCTAGTTAATGAAAATAATCTTTAATTATCGTCATATTTTTATTTTCTGAGAAGATTTTTTGTTCGTCATCGTCTCGTCATGGTCACGGCAAAAAGCGCCGTCGACGAAGTATTTTCGTCATCGTCATGGTTGACGAAATTAACACTGGTGGTGGGTAGCAAAAGCAAGCAGTACATGGTTTAGGAGCAGGTAGAATTTATAGGGTGTGCAGAAGTGTGTTAATCCCTTGGGATTGAAAAAAAAAATTGGCACTCAATGGAAATTTTGAACATTTGCAAAAATAATTTTCAACACCAATGCTGCTTAATAAAACAAATAAGAAAGAAGCCTGTAACTGGATGAAATTACTTTTTCTAGTAAGCTTTAAATATTGACTGTGAGTTGCATTTAGAAAGAAAAGATTTGTTCATTAGAAGCTACTGATCAGAGGTGGGAAAAATTGAAAAATGAAAATGACGAATTGTAATTGAGTAAAAGTATCTTTACTTTGCTTGTACTCAGAGTAAAAGAAAAATTACCCATCTCAACATGTACTCGAATAAAATTACAAAATTACTTCATTTAAAATATAATGAGTAAAATGAGTTACTTTAAATTATTTAATTCAAAAAATCATCAGTCATGATTCAAATTCAGCATGAGTTTTTTTGTTTTTAATTTTTTTATCAATATTCAAACTGCATTTTTATCAACACTTCAAAGGCTACTCAGAAAATTACAGTAACGTGAGTAAATGTAATTCATTACTTTCCACCACTGCTACTGATCGTGGTTTTCTTTTTTTACATCACAGAAGAAAAAAATGCAGTTCCACGCTACAGAACACAGCCTGTTCATGTTTGTCGCATCATGAGAGCTAGCGCTTGTAGAAGTTAATAGCTCTGTCGGCCGCGCCGCAAAGCCGAGGTTGACTGATGACCAGGGAGCATGTGTAAATGGACGCCGTTTATTAGAAAGCGCTTTATCGCAAACTGGGAACAATTTTATGTCTCGTGTTGAGACGTTCACGCGCCAGCGCCGCGTCAAGCATGCACACAGTTTATTTTTCCCTCCCGGCGCGATACAGAGCATACATACTGCTATTATCAACATAGAGACCGCATTCCCTTACATATCAAAGCCAAAATCTACAGTGCATACATTCTGCCACTAGCATACTGCTTTGGATACGTGAACGGGAATTAAATCATTCTCCAGAGTAGTTTCATTCAAACTAGTTATGTCAATGATTAATTCATGATTGGTTAATGGATCAAATAGTTAAAAACGTTAATGATTAAGCGATTAGTTAATCAATAAAATGAATGATCATATAATGCATTAACCAAATGTTGACATGCCTACGTCAAACCAATACTGACCCTCAAAAGAGAGTCATCTACAGCCACATCAAACAACAACAACACTGCCTCTGCTTCTTTCACCATCCACCAATGAGGTGCAGTCAACAAAAAAATAATGATTTTATTCAATTAATAAAATTAATATCAACATATTTCCACTGTACTTGTACTGTACTATGCCATTTTTAAATGTTTGAACAGTCACAATAGCTGAAATTACATGTTTCCGCGGCAGCATTCGTTCTGCCTCTCTGCTGGTGCATTGATACAATGATGAGGCGTGATGCGGCAGGTGTGGCAGCGTCTATCGAGGCCTCTGCTCAACGCAATATCACTACGGGCGCATTGATATGCAGCAGGCAGGAGCCCTGCCTCACTGCGCTAGTGCATGATTCATACACGTTCATTGAAACGTGTTGCTATTGGCATGTCCATGTTGTCATATGCCCATCTGTTGCAGCCGTCACGCCTAGGAGGCATAGCCATTGGTTGCGTGAAAATCGAGTAGCCAATTGCAAGCCGGGTCAAATTACCCGGGTTGGTCGGAATTCGGTTGTCGATTGGAAACAGATTTTATATCAACGCTGAAAAACTTCTAAACTGGACTTTGGATCAATAACCAGTCCAGTAATAAGCTAACCCTTTTGGCTTCATATATTTGTAAAGCTGGTAGTCAGTGCCTCACCCAGCATGTGTTTACCAGTGGTGCTCCGGCGCCACTTCCTGGGATTGACGATAGAGGGTGCTATGCCTGTAAGGCGCTGGGTGCCAGTCTCAGGCAGGAAGCTGCGAGTAAGAGTAATACTAACCACTAGCACCTGTAGCTTCCCTACATAGGCAGCAGGCTTCGTTCGTTTGTTCGTTCCCGAGGCTGAGTATAATTCTTTAACTAATCCAATGGTTAAATAACTCTGCCTCTCTACCATACGGTTATGGTTCTTACCGAACTGCGAGTGTTAACGCTAAAAGACCATCTTTTACACCCGTCTGTTTGTGCGTAGCTTTCTCTAGCAGCTACCGTGACTTGCGACTCAAAATCCCCTTAGTCTCTTTTACAATACTTTATTGGAGAAGGGCCGGCTACCAATGATTACAACCCTCGACGAATTGTGGCCATCTTGAGCCACTAATACACTCGTACGAATTCCATCTTGTGTTTTATGAGGTTAGCTGGTTCAGCCCGATCGCTTCTTCGGTCAGTCTGCATAGAGCTAAATTATTAGCCTGAGTCTCATTCATACTCACGTCATTCTGCCAGTATCTCTGGCGTTTTGTGACAGTTAAACTATACTCTTCTTGGGCTTAATGCCTAGTGGGCATTGTATCCAGTTCCACGACGCATGCACCTTTAACATGCATCCATACATCCACATTTCCATATTGCATGTTCAATGGTAGTTGTAAACAACTACCGCACACACCATTATTATTATATGGTAGTAGGTGGGAGAGCGCTTTCAGCGCTGGTTTGGATTACTAGTTACTGGAAAAATGGTTGGGCGGAGCAACTTAGTTAATGTACCTTAGTTACTGGCTAAGATCAATGAAACTGCTGTTTAAAAAAATCTCATCGTCATGAAGCTCAAATCCAACGAGACGATGGTGTAGTATCTTGAGTTAGTCCGCCCTCTTGTTAAGCTATGCCTGGCTGCTCACACATAATCATAACAGCACAGTCCAATTTACTGAGTTTAATGCAAAAATGCATAATGAGTCTACACCAGCCCCCTTCACTGTCAGCATGTCTTTGAACTATCGCTAACTGTCTCGACTCTGTTCTAAACCCTCCCGATAAATCACTAATTGTCTCAGACAACCTTAAACCCTCTGAGAAAAATAACACAAAAACATGTTGGTTCCCGGGAGAAGTGGATCTATTTAAAAAGTTTGTTTTGCGGGTCAGCCAATTTCCTCCGGGTCTCTCTGAGCCACTGTCAGTGCAGTCGTGGCGACATCACGGCAACCCATTAACCTCTGCGTAAATTGTCCAATCTAAACTTCATCAAGCCTGAAATTGTAATTAGCTGCAAAAAAGGAGACGCCAATTTGACGTTAGGTAATTAATTTCTCCAAGATGTTAATGCACAGACAGGAAGAGAATCCAGTGACCGCAGGGTCCCATTGTTATCTGGCCAGGGTCCGACCTGTAGACTGAAGGTTCTATAGACCGAACGTTCACAAAGCCAAACGCTGGTGCCGAACAACGCTAAGTCGCCGGCCTCTCTCCACTCCCCACTCTGTCTCCGTTGCGTTTGCTCTGGATTAGGTTTGGGAGGGGGGGAGCACTCACAGCTTCGACGGCTCAGCGTTCCGATAATCAAAAACAATCTGATTATTTTGTTAGGTTTAGGTTAAGGTTAGCTTAAGGGTTAGCGGTTAAGGTTAGGGTTAGGGCTATGGTTAGGATTCAGGTTTTAGAGGGACCCTAACAAAATAAACTGATCATTTTTTTGGATTTGCACTTTAATTCACTGCAAATGATCGGCCAAAATTCATGTTGGAACACGTGGCCATCGGAATGCAGGCGTGCTCCCAGTTTGGGTTTGGGGTTAAGAGTTAGGGGTTAGGGTTAGAAACTTCAGTCTGAGCCACCTTTGGTCTACAGACATGATCGCTTCTGGACATCCCCGAAGCTCTGTTCAAACGCTCTGCAACTCAAGAATCAAACATGCTAGGCATGCACTTGTATTTTTCGTTACGGTACAGATTTGCGACTAATGTTCCCATGTCAAGGCGCTGTTTCCTCGCTGCGGGTCGTGAGTGGTGGTGTTTGTTTTAATGTAAACGTGGACTGATATGCAAGTTGACAGAGCACCATAAGTGATTGATAACTGATCATTACATGGAGGGTGGGGTGTAATGTAACATAAGCTACGTCACTTGGCAGTTGCAACTTCCTGCAACTGCTGACAGTTGCATTGGTGTGCACTGGCCAAAGAAAAATGGCCAGTGCACACTAATGCAACAGAATGGTTGCAGGCAGTTGCAATGGTGTGCACTGCCCATGAGAGCTGTTGGAGATTTCTATTATTTTTATGTCGGAAAAGAGTGATATTGGAGCTATGCAACATCTGTCCTTTCCTGTTCCTGTTCTTTGAAGAGACTGGCTCAGAGACCTGCATTGTTTTTGGTAGTGTTGGTTTGTCTGTCCCCAGGATAACTGAAAAAGTTGTGCACGGATCTGGATGAAATTGTACAGTTGTTGGAAATGACACACAGAAGAATTTATTACATTTTGGTGCATTTCTGTAGCCTATATGTAACATAATCATACTTGATCACCAACTTACCGATAGATCGCTGGGCACATGACCAGACTTCCGGGTCACAGGGACCGATGGGAAATGTAGACGGCATGTTCGCCGGTAGGAATACGGTCTATGGGTCAATCGCAATCGCGCTACTCGAGCACTTGCATTGATAATGGGTTGCCACAGAGGGTAGCACTGTACTATAAAAGTACTATTTTTTGTACCACTACGGTGCAGGTTTGCAATCTCTGAGTGCTACTAGTTTTGTATTGTTTCATTTCTTTCTGTGATTGTTTGTAAATTGATTCAGATTACATGTTATTTTGGAGCACAGGTATTGCATTATGTTGGTCTGTGGTCTCAGGTCAGGTTTTTCAACTTAAAGTGTGTACGGGGCAAGCTATTGAGTGTAATGGGCGAGAGATGGACGGCCAAGAATACCATCTTCATGCAAAATTCTCCAGCAAACATCAGAAAAAAACAAATAGAGCCCTCCACATGCTCACAGATGAACATGCTCAGTTTTTAAGTCAATTAGAGGCATAGCGCCCCTAGCATGAACAGACGGTTAATGAATGTTGTCTAAATAAACTGCACTAGAAGGCACAGGGCACAGTGGTCAAATGGAGTTTAGGCCGTGTTTACACGTTTGCAGAACATGTTAACAAATTAATTTGACAGCTAGCTTCTAATGATGAGCATGTTGGTGCGCGTGAGTTGGGAGCAGAGGGCACTGCTCTGCTTTTTAGCACAGTTTAGAACTACAGACCTGTTTGTGTTTGTGTGACGAGTTTCCACTTCCAGATATTTAATTATGTCAGTAGAGTATGAAATGGATTATGTTAAAGTACATTTCCTTTTTGAATTCTACAGAGAAGGACAATTCAATTATTCAGAATGAATAGTATGTTAAATGCTTAACTTAAATCTAATACTCAACTCTTTCAGCTGCGCAGACTTCCACAGACAGAAAAGACATTGAACAGTCTAATTGTCCTAGACATAAAGTACCTTTTAAAGCTCTACATTGTCAACATTATACCGTCTAATGGTCTTAGCCATGAAGGACCTCCTAAATTGTTCATTTTTGCAAAACATCAATTCCTTCCTTCCTGTAACTAATCCAAAAGCAAGTTTGGGCAAAGTACATGTAATTAATTAATGGAATAAGATTACGAAAGTATTTTTTTCCTTCTAGTTGATACGTGAGATGGAAGGGATTGGTAACAGTGCGTTCTTCATTCTTTAAACATTTAAAATATGTAATCTTTATTACAGTTACGTTTGCCAGCACTATTACTCTGTTCTTTCTTCTGCTGAACCAATGACATGTAATATCCCCTCGGGGGTGAATGAGGTACCACAGCAGGGTCTTTGCGAGACCGAGTCATCAATAACTGGAGCCCTCTTAAAGCCAGGTGTGTCTGGCTCTCACGCCACATCCACGGGGTCTTATTAACTGGTGTTGGCCACAGCGATGCCGCGACAGAGGGAGACGTCTCACGTCGCGGCGGCCATTAGCGTGACACGGATTAATGAGCAGGAAACTGCCAATTGTGCAGTGCAACTTTGCACAGTGATGTCTAAAGGCAGGTTTAAAAGGTGTATGCACGGCGTATGTGATACGCACAATGCATTACAAACAAAACAAGGATGAGGTATTCAACTACTTTCAACATGGTCAGAAACCGGCCTATTTGTACAACTTGACACGACGCGAAACCACATTTTCATAACTTTTATCTAAAGTAGCATACTTCCCATTAAAAGGGCTTCAATTCCATGCAACAATGGTGCTTTCTCGTTTGTAACAACTGAAACAATAACACACAAATAGTGGTAAACAGCAGCAGCTAACTTAAACTACACCACATGTATAGTGCATATGTTGAGGTAAAGAACACAACCTCAGATGGATAAAACATTTTTGACCTTTTTTTTCACTTTCTCAGAATTCTTCCATGGGCCAGAAAAACTTGATTGGTGGGCCGGATTTGGCCCGCGGGCCGCCAGTTGAATAGCCCTGTCCAAGGCCATGGGATGAGTGAGTGACAGAGGAGGGGAAGAAGGAGTTGTATCTTTCGGTTCATTACCCCAATGACATAAGCCTCCTGCCAGATGGAAGGTGCTTAAATAAATGGTTTGCAGCATGCAGAGGGTCCATGATTAGTTTCAATGCTCGTGTGATGGTGTGCTGTTTGTAAAGAGAGTCCAGTGTGGGGAGTTTGTGGTTAATGATCTTGGAAGTCCAATTTATTGTCCTGTTCAGTCTAAGTAGCCTGGGTCTGGGTGTCTTACTGTTTCACCTCTCATTTTTCTGCGTGTGTTTGCTTGTTATTTAATTTGTGCATCATTCATATACATTATCCATGCAAAGCTAAGCTTAAAACCCACTTCTAGTAAAATGATTGTATGTATACCTAATTCCCTTTGTTGGCACTTGGCAGCTCCTAATACAAGAAATATAGTTACAGAAAAAAAGGCGACTGTTGTGTTGGAGTACTCTCGTACAGAATCTATATGAATCAAGATACTGACAAAGCATGTGTCACACATAGAGGGGGGGAGTAGGCCCATGATGATCTACAAATAAGGAGCAATAAGGACTCTTAGGTGGTTGTTTCTCAATATGGTGGTCTAAGTGCTCATATGCTGAGGACTCGCCATTCACATTCATGTGTAAATCGAAACGTAGTTGGGAGCACAGACTTTAAATAGCTTGTTTTGGTAAGTAACTGTCAGAACCTGACGCACCGACATGCAAAGAATGAACGGCGGATTTCAGGTGGTGTGTACATTTAAAACAAAGTAAAACAAAGGAAACAAATCTAAAGGTGCCATTATTTATGTCATTCTGCCATGATGAGTTCAGGTTAGTTTAACACCTCTGGCATGTTGTGGACGTCTTGTTGTAGAGGCAAATCGTGAACATTTATAAGAGTCTCTTGATGTGAAAGTGAGTGTGTGTATGTCCCCACATGATTCTAATTAAGTGATTGTTGATGAGTACTCATCTTCTGAGCAAGCATGAGCATCCCAGAAGGACCTGTGATGGCTCTTTACTCCACCGGAGGGGGTCTGTAGATCACGGGGGAGGTCTGTAGTCCCCACATGATCATTCCAATGCACTAACATCACAGGGACGACAATGAGTGTGACATAAAAAACATAACACACAAGCAAGAGTCACCTGGTTGTCATGACAATGTCCTGCCCACGAGGAGAGCTGGTCTGGTAATGACATTACGATACTGGTTTACAATCTTCATGAGTAACAAGCAGAGAGGCTTTGGCTAATTTTTTACAGTTCCATTGGTAACACTTTAGAATAACAGGCTCTTATCCATGCTGATAAAGCATTTGTAACACTTACTAAAAATGTAACTCATTATGAACAAAACATTAACAAATGTTTGTAAATGTTTTTTTTAACAGTTAGTTTATTGTTGTGGGAGAGATTTTGTAGTTAATTCCACTATCAGTTAAGTCTCACGAGAGTTCCGGCGGCAGCTGTCGCGAGATGTCCGTGTACATGGAAGCGCGCGCTCCACTCTCCAGTCAGTCTCCAGTTCGTCTTCCGTCTACCATGATGTGTAATCGAGTAGCTACGTTGATTTATTCCGTGCCTCTAAATCAACCTGTGGACCTTGACGAAGGACGACTCCCTGATGACAGATCGTCATTTACAGCAAAGCAGCAAGTATTTCCAGTTTAGTGATAGTTTAGTTAGCGTAGCGTAGCATAGGGACTTAGTTAGTATAGCGATTAGCACGGGTGGGATTTAGCGTTCACTTTCCATTATCCATCATCGGTGGGATCATCACGCGATCTCCACCGATATCTCCGGGTTGCCGGGGAAGAACCCGGGTGCTCCAAACACGACGCATCCACCATCTGTTGCCCGCCATCCTTCCCAATCAACGGCTTGTGAGGTGAGCGCACACACGCGGTATAACCTGCCGAACGCATCGCGTGTTTAATCGCCTCCCGCGCCATCCTGAGAGCTATTTTCCGCGCCTCACAACAATATATTGTTATAAAACATTCATAACACTTAGTAGATATCGCTACAAAGCATTTATAACACTTACTAAAAATGTAATTAATTATGAACAAAACATTAACAAATGTTTGTACATGTTTTGTAAGTGTATATTGTGACAAAGCATTTTACATTTTTAGTAAGTGTTATAAATGCTTTATCAGCATGAATGAGGGCCTGCCCATTACACTCAAAGTGTCACCGTTCCATTCGCCAGGTTTAGGGGACTCCATGCAATTATACAATCATTATGAAAATAAATTAAGTCCATTGTGGTAACTTGTAAAAGTACATAGAGAAGAACCTCTTTTACTCATATGACCATTGTTCATTTAAAGAGTGAAAAACATTAAAGGTCACAGGAAGGCATGACATGGCTGCTATAATTGTATTACTGTTGCATTTAAAGGCTATGGAATGAAATACCTGACTTTACTTTTGATACTGGGATCGCGCTACTGATTGCCGTTTAAACCATTTATAGCGGACGTCTCCCGAGTCGCTGTAGTTTCGCTGTGACTTCACACACACTGTGAACCTCATCTCTGAGCCTGTGGAGATGGAATCAGTTCATTACTGAAAGGCCAGACTCTGTGGACCTGCTGGGTTACATTAACACCGTCTAAAGTTCAGCTTTAAACAGCCCTGGACGCTGTTAGTATGATCACTTTAACCTTCCCGTGTTGTGTTTTCAAACCACAACGGGTAAGATACCGTCAGGCCCTGTGGTTTGTTTCATCTTTTTGGGTTAACAAGTCACCCCAAACGCTAGATATCCCAATAGCCTCCGGATTTGTCATGTTTTTAAACATTCAAACAAACAAGTCAACTAATGACTAGATATCGTTATTTCACGTTGATTTGTCATGTCACATTTTCTCATATCTTGCAATAGCAAAAACAAGATATGAGAAAATGCACAGATTATTTGAGTCCAGTCAGTTATCTACCAAACTCAAACTCAGAATACTCAAGTGATATGTTTATTCAGTACTAACGTATGGCTGTGAGGCCTGGACCATAGGCAGAGCCATGCAAGACCGACTGGAGGCAAGTGAAAAGTGGTTTCTTCGACGTATAAGTAAAATAAGCTGGACCATGAAGACAACGAACAAATCCATCCTCAGTTTGCTTGGTACAAAAAAGACAACTGCTGGATGCCAACGAGAAAAATGTCCTCTTACGGCCATGTTAAAAGGCACAACAGCATCTTGAAGGACATTCTTGAAGGCAAGACGGAGGGGAAACGAGGAAGAGGGCGACCCCGGGCTGTATGGACAGACAACATCAGGCAGTGGACTGGCTGGAATTTAGCACAGTGTAGCAGAAAGTTATTAAAGACTTGTCAATTTTTAATGCTAGTAAAAAATCTTCAAAGTCACCCCAAGCCCTTGATATCGTTATAGCCTCTGTGTTTCCCCCAGAGGGGAATAATGATATCCAGGGGCTGAGATGGTGCACAGGTTGGAAGTGATTGGCAGCAGTGTTGCATGCTCTCTTTCTGGTGCTGGTGAGGAAGAGGTCTTGCGGTATAGTATAATTTTCTTTACCATTCTTACTACACACTGCAATCACGTTATGCATCTGAACCAGCTGTTGGACAAGTAGAGGATGGACTAGATCTCTTGTGAAATTGTGTGCTGTAGACTCACAGGCACATAGATAAACTAAATAAATACTAGAGAGAGGTGACAGAAATGACAGTATCAGATTTAATTTTCAGTATTGGTAGTCAACATAGTTGTGGTACTAGTAGTAGTATTATTAATATCATTGCTAGTAGTAGTCAGATATGAGCAGAGTAGCCATAAAAATGACTTGAGTAAAGGTATTGTTACCGCAGCAAAATATTACTCAAGTAAAAAGTAGTCATTCAAATAGTTACTCAAGTAAAAGTAAAAAAGTACTCCACAAAAAAGGTTACTTAAGTAGCAAAAGTACTAAGTAACTTTCAGTAAAAAAATAAAATAAATGAGGACAAATTCTCTTTTCAAAATGTAATTGAATGTCCCTTGTTGATTTACAATCCCCGGAAATCCCCCCACTTTTCATATCCTCCTGGAAGGAGAGAAAGCGCCCGAGAAAAAGAGAGACTGAGAGGGGGAGAGAGAAAGCGATATGATGCTAACATATGTGCCAACAGCCTTTAATCTACTTGATTAAAAGTAGAAAGTGGTGAAAAATGTACTCCAAAAGTTAAAAAAAAAAGTACACAAAAACATTGTAATGGAGTAAATGTAATGTGTTACTGCCCATCTCTGGTAGTAGTATTAGTATTAGTAGTAGTAGTAGTAGTAGTAGTAGTAGTAGTAGTAGTAGCAGTAGCAGTAGCAGTAGTAGCAGTGGTAGCAGTAGTAGTAGTAGTAGTAGTAGTAGTAGCAGTAGCAGTAGTAGCAGTGGTAGCAGTAGTAGTAGTAGTAGTAGTAGTAGCAGTAGCAGCAGCAGTCAGGGGCGCCGTAATGGGGGGAAAAGTGAGTGACAGGGGGCCGAGAAAAAAAGAAATAGCATTTTGATTTTTTTTTTCAACTCGTAATTAATATTTTATTCAAAATAATTATTAATTAAACTAAATTAACAAGGGGCCCCTTTGTCTCCATTAAATTTATTTAGGTGGTTTCTGTTTTATTTGGGAACATGTATATTTTTGCTAGTCATGCAGGAAAAGTAACATTAACTGGGTCGTTAGGATCCTCGAGACCTGGTTACAGCAGTTGAAAAGGGTCCTTGTTGCCTTTTTGTGATGGGGCCCAATAAGATATTTTTTTAGGGGGCCCAGAATTCTTGGCAGCGCCCCTGGTAGTAGTAGTAGTAGTAGTAGTAGTAGTAGTAGTAGTAGTAGTAGTAGTAGTAGTAGTAGCAGTAGTAGAAGTAGTAGTAGTAGCAGTAGTAGTAGTAGAAGCGGCAGCAGTGAAAACACTTCATGGTGGGTAAACATTCCATCTTTTCTCTCCACAAACATTTCATGGTCCAGGGTGGATATATTGACCGATATATTGGTGTGAAGTCCTGGGTTCCAATCCATGTCTCTCTACACACTCTGACATCTCACATTCTCTCCTTCCATGATGCGTGCACCAGTGATATATTGGTATTTCACAGCCACATTCTCACTCTCTCTCTATCCACCTCTCTAGCTCACTCTACCTCCATCTCTCCTGCTGTCTGTCTCTCTGTCTCACTCTCTCTACATCTCTCTCTCACACACTCTTTCCATCCCCCTCTTCCTCTCCCTCTCTCACACCCTCCCTTTCTCTCTCTGCCTCACTCCTTCCATCCCTCCCTCTCTCACATCCTCTGTCTCTCTCTACCGCACACCTCTCTTTCCCTCCCTCTCTCTCTTCCATCCTCTAGCTTCCTCTCTCTCCCCCTCTCCCTCTCTCTCTCTCTCCTCTCTCCTCTCTTTCTCCATCTGGTGAGCTTAGCCTATCCTTCTCATAAGCTAATG
>OMKY01242096.1:0-11314 GCA_900302395.1 Bregmaceros cantori | reverse complement strand
AGTGAATTGCTGACATCTCGGTAAAAAGTAGTTTTTTTCACCTCACATTTACTCAAGTAAAAGTAGAAAGTAATGTAAAATGCAAAATGTACTCCAAAAGTGAAGAGGTACATGCAAAACATTTTAGTAAATGTAATGTGTTACTGCCCATCTGTGGTTTTCTTTATTAGGAGATGAGACTATGTCCTCACCATGAAGTGTGTGTTTCAGGGAGTGGCTGTTAAACAGGAGTTGAAGCACGAGCCAGTCAGTACCCGGGTCAAACTGAAGATCCTGCCCCACCTGCTCCGTTCACGGCTGGCTGCAGAATGCTTCCCTGCTAACATACAGGTCATACACCCTCCATAGACTCTAATTCAGTTGGTTGTTCATAAGGAACCTTTTTTTTGTTTTTTAAAGTTATTTTTCCGGCATCAGTGCCGTTTTTCCATCTTTATTGGATAGGATTAGTCGGAAACTGGGTTGAAGAGATCGGGGGTAGACATTGCAGACAAGTCGACGAGCGGAGTCGAACTTGTGACACTGCGGACGCTGCGGTAGACACAACGCCACTAACATGAATGGGGACCCCCATAAGGAACTTTTTAATAAAGTTTTTTAGGACAGTGTATGATGTTACTTATGTTAGTCGTAGAGAGATTAAGGGTTTTTCCCTTTCCTCTCCAGTGAAGGCGATCAGAACTGAGCCAATCAGAGTCCATATGGGGCTCTGTTCTGGATTGAGTTCTTCGCCAAAATGATTCAAGATTCAATCATTTATTGCCATTTCACAATGTGATAGGAATAGGTTTGGTTGCTGATCACACATACAACACAGTGTCAACACATCAGACACACAAGTAGACATGATGACAGTGCAGCAGTCATCAAAACGTGTGACAGTAGACAAGTACACTGGACAAGCATGTTGCCACACAATACAGACTAGTGGGACCCATTCAAATATCTAATAGCCGTTGGGTAAGTTGGTAATGCTTGGGTCATGGCTGCCTGACAGACCCTGAACTTCTTTAGCTACCGTAGAAAATCTAGGCGATGGTGGGCTTTGCTCACAAGTGAGTTGGAGTTGAGCTCCCATGACGGCGAGTTGTGGATGGTCGTTCCCAGAAACCGGAAGGATTGTACGGCTAGTTCTGGGTCAAGGGTTGTTTTTTTTCCACCCGATCAGCCAACCTGTTTGCTTCTAGATCAGACCTCCGACTTCATAACTAGCTGCTTACTGTGCATTTGTCATCAAAATCGAAGCAATGGGGTCCGCGTTGGCCGAGTGGTTATGGACACCGCACCTAACGCGACCCCATTCATGTTAGTGGCGCTGTGTCTACCGCAGCGTCCGCAGTGTCGCGAGTTCGACTACGCTCGTCGACTTGTCTGCAATGTCTACCCCCGATCTCTTCAACCCAGTTTCCGACTAATCCTATCCAATAAAGATGGAAAAACGGAAGAAATAACTTAAAAAAAAACGTGAAACGGCCCTTAATGTACTGCTGCACTCTTTTTTTTTTTTTCCAAGTTATTTTTTTCAGAAGAATTATTTATTTTTGACAGAATTATTTGTGTAGCGTGGTAGCACCTCTGTGGTATATAACTGGGAACTTATCAAGATTCTTATTCACAAAATGCAAGATAATGTCTTGAAAGTCATATTTAAGACTAGACAGCCTAATGGTAGACTGACAATATTTGACCAATTACTACCTGTGCTGGGGCTGCGCCGCGGAAGCAGGATATGTTTTTGGTCGCGTTGGTTTGTTGGCAGGATAACTGAAAAAGTTGTGCACGGATCTGGATGAAATTTTGTAGAATTGTTGGAAATGACCAACGGAAGAAGTGATTACATTTTGGTGCATTTCTGTAGCCCATAAGTAACATAATCATACTCAATCACCAACTTACCGATAGATCGCTGGGCGCTTACCGCGGTCACATGACCAGACTTCCGGGTCGCAGTGGGCCACTGTGAAATGTTCGCATGTTGGCATGTTCGCCGGTGGCGTCAATTGCAATCGCGCTACTCTACGAGCACTTGCATTGATAATGGGCTAGCACTAAAAGTACTTTTGTTTTTGTACAACAACGCCACAGGTTTGAAATGAGTTCTTCTAGTTGAATCTATATTTTCATGGGAATGACTGTGTGTTTAGTGTTACAGACCATGCTTTGTGTGTTGTGGTTGCAGGTGGTGTATGATGGACTGTTTGGGGCCAACACCAATGGCAAGCTGCTCTCCCTGACTCTGCAGTTTGTCCATCACATCTGCATGGTGTAAGACATTCTTTATTATTCTCATTCATTCATTCACGTGTTCAAATGAGGGATGCACCAGTTGGTCCATTTTTATTTAGCATTAGCTGGAAAGGTTTGAAGAAGGGGGAGGAGGCAGCGTTTTTACGAACTGCAAGTCTAAATCCATAACCACGCCCCTGATGCGACCGCGCTTCGCTATGACACTTCACTCGCGCCACACGCCCCGCCCCTCGCCAAAGAACGCGGAATGAACAGCGACTTAGCGCTGTCTGCTACCGGATTGAGCATCAGCCACTATAGTGCAGTCGGATAACACTCGTCCTTCAAGCCAGCATCCTGGGTTCGATTCCTATTGCCGCCTACTTTTAACGCCACAATTGCGCTTTTTTTAAATTGCGGTTACGGTTAGGGTAGCGGTTAGGGTTAGGGTAGGGTTTAGGGTAGGAGATTACATGTTGCAATGCAATTTCAGGGACGGAAAACTGCCGCGGTCGCCACGACTGCGTCATATGCGGAAGTGCGAGTGGCCTGGGGCGTGGTTAAGGATTTAGGCTTGAGTTTGAGTGGAGTATACATACTCCGCAAGGAACCTTAAACAAGTTAAAAACAAGTAGAAACAGGTTAAAACAAGTTAAAAACCTGTTGCAAGCTAGGGCCACAATGGGGTACGGGAGGGGGGGCATGTCATTCTTTTTTATTTTTGCTTGGCAGTAGCAGGGCAAAAGTGATATGAGGCAGAGCAAGGAGAGCGGACCAGTTGCATATACTCGATTTTGACTATAGATGGGAGTGACTAGGGGCTAGTGTTGGCATATTTGCTTACTTAGTTGCTGTTTGATGGCTTAAACGAAGCTCAGAGGATTCATAGTTTTTATTCCATGCGGAAGACTGTTCCAGAGTTTTGGGCCGACGAAATTTACCAGGGCTCCATAGGTAATAAAAGTCCAGTGCGAATTGGGCTTCAAATGTTGGGCACCCACGGGAATTCCCTGTGGGTGCTCATCAATCCCCGTGGGTGTCCGAGCTCCCAAGCACCCCCGAAGTGGGTGCCCATGGCTGGAGTGGTCCTGTTGCTGCTGTTATCTGAACGATTGATGTAAACATACTGACTTAATGTCTGTCCTCAGATGTCCTGATAGCAACAAGCCACTGGGCCTGATGCTGCTTAACGGCCTGACCAAGCTCATCAATGAATACAAGGAGGTGAGGGAGCTCACACAGACTGCCCCGTACTTCAAAACCCAAATTGCCACAGTGGCTGTGTCCGAAATCGCTCCCTATCCCCTACTCCCTACCCCCCCATATAGTGCACTCACTTGTAGTGCACTCAACAGCAACGGCCGAGATTTTCGGACACTAGAGATGGTGCCGTCAAAATTATTATAAAATAGAATTATTTAAAAATATTATTATAAAATTCAACAATCGTCAGAAAAAGTCAAAAGTACTTGCATTTATAGCGATTTGCCGCAGCCAGTCGCCATTTACTCCCGCCCCGCCATTTTTATTAAGTTTAGGTCATTTTTAAAAACGTCTCGCAATGCATTATAGGTTATATTGCTCCGTCTAGGGTGCATCCGAGGCTCACTACTTTTTGCGGTGCATTGTGGGATACTTTCAGTGCACTATATAGGGTACATAGAGAATTCGGACTCCCCTACAAAATGGCGTGCACTATATAGGGGATAGGGAGCGATTTCAGACACAGCCATTGTGAATTGTAGATTATTTAAACCATTATTCGATTTATCGGTTGGATAATTTTTCCTTTTAAAAATACCTCAAATTCTCACAGCAAGCAACTATTACGAGAAATTAACTGAGGAAGTGATTACATTTTGGTGCATTTCTGTAGCCTATAAGTAACATAATCATACTTAATCACCAACTTGCGGATAGATCGCTGGGCGCTCACCGCGGTCACGTGACCAGACTTCCGGGTTGCAGTGGGCCGCTGGGAAATGTAGTTGGCATGTTTGCCGGTGGCGTCAATCACAATCGCGCTTCTCTACGAGCACTTGCATTGATAATGTTAGTCGATTAAACGGTTGGGTAATTTTTCCTTTTAAAAATGCGCCAAATTCTCACAGCTTGCAACTATTACGAGAAATGAATCCTGTTAATTTGAAATCTAGTCAAATTTGTCCCCTTGTTACCATCTAATGTACAAAGAATAAGTTACATCTTCTGACAACAAAGGTATTACATGTCATTTATAACATAATATTTTCATGGAATTCTTCATAGTCATGTAATTTTTTATCAATTATGTCCATTCAATGTTTCATATTTTCTGAAATTATGAATGAATATGAAATTTGTGTGGATAAATGGGGGAAACATCCAAACATCAAAACTGTTGACAATAGCGATTCAATTCTTTGCCGATTATCGATTATTATATTAGTTGTCGTTAATTTTATAATCGATTAGTCACCGATGAATCGACTAATAGTTGCAGCTCTACAACTCACTAGGGCTGCAACGAACGATTATTTCGATCTTCGATTAAACGGCTAATTTTTACCTTAAAATCGTAACAATTATTAACCTCAAACATTATTAAAATTTTGCAATATTAATATAGCAAACTTTTTGCGGTTTCGGTATCTCCATGTGTTGCTAACATTTCTATCTTTTACTATTGGCATGGAATGAGCCTACTCTTCCGTGCTAACTTATTGGGTTTTCACCCATTATGTGTCGTTGAGCGGGTTAACTGTATTCAGGAGACAAGCGAATGGGCGGGGCATAACACTGGTAATGCCGACTGACAACATATATCCAACACTTTTGAGCAGAGAATGACCCATACAAGTAATCGATTAATCACTGCTGATTCATCGATTATCAAATTAGTTGGTGATTATTTCAATAATCGATTAATCGGTTGCAGCTCTAATGAATTGTATTGAGCTTACATACCATGGCAGCAATCTGGACACATGACATGGCTGTAAACATGTTCAATGTTATTTAGTCTCTGATGCATCCCGAGGATCCAACACATTGCTTCTCTGAGGAAACTAGTACATTGAGTCTTTGGGAACTGAACTAATAAAACATTTAAAAAAACTATGCTTATGAGCACCAATACTTTCTGGTTATTTGGAGAGCACTTTTAGTTAGAAGTGTACCGATCCGATCCTCAGATCGGTGATCGGGGGCCGATCAGACTTTTCCTCCAAGGATCGGGACTCTTGATTTTGTCCCGATCAGGATCGGTAAATGAGTTGGGGAGCCAAACGGCTGTTTATTTACTTTGACCATTATTGAAATTGACAATTGTGCCAAATATAAAATACCAATATTACATTTTTGCCGGATCAGAACTCTGTATCGGGACTCTGTACCGGAGATCGGGATCGGCCGATCGTTGAAATCAAAGGATCGGGAGCAAAAAAACGTGATCAGTGCTTCCCATACGATTAGTTTTACTAGTTTTCAAAATAAATGCCACATCTTAATTGAATTGTTTCCCTTACAGGATCCCAAACTCCTGTGTGTTGCTTATTCTGCTGTGGGGAAACTGTCCAGGTAAGCATTAATGACCACATTTCAGTGCCACTGCTTTGTTATTTAATGCATTTCATGAACTCGTGCTTTGAAGATGATTGACATTGAAACTTGAAATCGTGCTCTGCTTGTCTCCTCCTGCTAGCCGCATGCCTCAACTGTTCACCAAGGATATAGCGCTGGTCCAGCAGTTTTTTGAATCCATGTGCAAGGTAAATTAATTTACCGTTAGGGAAATGGTCTTCTTGAAATTGCCAAACGCATTAAAATCTGAATCAGGGCTTTGAACCAATATTTTTTCCCAATCGGTTCATTCCAAACAGAAACAGAATTATAACGTTTCCGGTTATGCGTTCCACCAATAAATTGACCTTCCTGAACCGGTTAGAACAAAAAAATATTGTTCCCGGAACGGTTAATTTTGTTCCTGGTCAGCTGTTTAATGCTATATAATACATGTGGGGGCAAACCCCCAACGACTTGCTACAGATACCTGCTGGAGTTTTGCTGCAGAGAGCCCCACGTCGATTCATACTTCATTGCTGCATCGTATATTTAATAAATTCTCTTGGTTTCTTTAAGTTATCCCAAAGTGCACTCCTTTGAGGACCAAAATAAAACCGATATTAACCTGTTACCATTATTTTAAAATAATAGTTTCTGTTCCAGGCGATAAAAAAAATAATTACGTTTTCGCTTTCATTTATGTTCCCTGGAAAATGCAAAAAAGTTCCTGGTTTTCGTTTATCGTTCCTTGAACCGGTTCAAAGCCCTGATCTGAATCCGCCTTTGTTCCAATCCAGTTTGTCTGGAACGTGTCTGCACAGTAGATTAAACTCGGGTGTTTTCTGTGTTTCTGTGGTATGTAGGAGGATCCAGACGTGCGACTGGCCATACAGGAAGCTCTGTCCATGATGGTGGGAGCCTACGCCAACCTGCAGGGGGCTCTGCTCAACCTCATGGAGGCCCTGGTTGCCGCGTATATCGTCAAGGTACGCTGTGGTCTAAACGGTGATCTTTTGCCTTTTTAATGTGTTGGATGTAATAATGGAGTCAATGTGTTTCTGCTGTCAGCGCCATTTCTCTATCTTTTTTTTTTTTAATGTTTTTTCCAGCCCATTCAGGCTGTTTTTTTCCAAGCTTTATTTATTAGGGTTAGCTGAAACGGGTGAAGATATGGGGGGGGGAACAATCCTGCCCCGAGGAACAATCCCCGTTCTCCATAGGGACGTCACGCCGCGTGGCCGCGACTCCCGTGCCTGCACCAAGCAACATAATCGTACTTCATTACCAACACCTACTGATAGACTGATGGAAAGTTCCTTACCTGGTTAGTGCACTGGGTGGTCAATGAGACTTTTCCATGTAAAAATCCAAGTGACTGTTTAGGTCCAACAGCGTCAGCTTCCTACTAGCCTGGTTATCTAGAACCAACGCATCGTCCATGCGTCGCACATCACTAGACGTTATGCTATGCAACGTCTAGCGATGTGCGATGCGTGGATGATACTCTACGAGCACTTGCATTGACACATTTGCCACACATACCGCTATCACTAAAAGTACTACTTTTTTTGTACCACTACGGCGCAGGTTTGCAATCTCTGAGTGCTTCTATTTCTTGATGGGATTAGTCTCAAACAGGGTGGAAGAGATCCAGGTTAGATATTGCAGAAAAGCCATTAAGGATAGCTGAACTCGCAGCACTACAATCTAAACCACGGCGCCAGTTCTGAAAAATATCCGACTTCTATATCATTTCGGATCGGATATCGCCCAGTAATATATTCACGAACCAAGCTACCTAATTGGCCGATGAAACGTAACGCCATCATGCGTCATGTGATATTTGCAGAAGCTACGCTCACTGTATTTGAATTTCTTCACTTTGACATTCAGGGCACTGGGCAGAAATCACATTGTGTCAACACCCGCTTGGGCCATCGCAATGCTCTGTTTTAATTAAACAGTTGGATTTCCCTGGTACGCACCAGTTCAGCTAAGTTTAACCACACGAATCCACTTGACCAGATTTGTTTTTTTTTTAAGATTGTTTTTGCGGTTTCAGATTTATCCGGTTTGAGTGTCCCAAGCTTTGTGTGGTTTCAAAAATATCCGCCTTGGTGTAGTTCAGGCCTCAGTGTGTGTGTGTGTGTGTGTTTTGTTCAGCCTGAGGTCCAGGTGCGACAAGTGGCCATGAAGTTTGCCAGCACCGTGTTTGCGACTGACCACGTCTCCTCCAGATATCTGCTGCTGCTGGCAGCTGGAGACCCGTACGTATGTCCCAGAACTTGTGAAAATGGCGTGAGTTTGGGGATTTAGTCTGTAGTCCTTAGGGCGGCACGGTGGTACAGTGGTTAACCTCGCAGTAAAAGGTCCTGGGTTCGAATCCCAGCCCGCCCAGGTCCTTAGTTCGTTTTTTAGCTGGTTGGAAGTGGTATTATGTATGTATATTTCTGTTTTCTAATATATATTATCTAATCCAGGGGTGGCCAACCCGTGACTTTTGAGAGCCTGGAGTCCTGTGGCTCTTTGCCCCCCTCTCTCTCCATTCAATGTCAGATAGGGTTAAAACTAGTTATATAGTATGTTCTAAATCTTATGTCAAAGAGTATTTGTATATTTTCATTTTAGATATATAAATATTCAAATTAAAGTGCTGGAACACTTCACTGCAATTTATTCTGTTCATGGTACCGGATGCTGTGTGTAAAACAAACAACTTTTATTTTTGGTCAGAATGCCCAAACCGTTTTCATTCTCAGAACCCTTCCAAATATATTGGTCTTGAACCGATTCGGAACAAAAATATTTTGTTCGTTCTTAAAGTTCTTGATATTGTGCAATGTTAAGTTTAAATATAGTTTATACAAAATGTATTTGGTGGACTTTGAAACTTCAGAGCAACTGTATTAACGCCATTACATTCGCTTCCTTGTTTGTCCACAAGATGGAGCCCCAGATGCATGGGGCTTGATGACTGACAGTGAAAGTGGACGGAAGTAGTCTCCCAGACATAGGTCATGTTAAAATATAGAAGCGTTTTAACCAGTTTTGTGGATTTCATAATGTTCCGTTTCTGTTGCGGGAGATTTTTTTTTTTTTCATTTCCGCTCCTTGTAAAATTCCATAAAATTCCACTTTTTCCGGTTTTCGTTTTCGTTCCTTGAACCGGTTCGGAGCCCTGTGTAACATAGTCAGTTATATGGCCCTTGGTCTCCAACTGGTTGGCCACTCCTGATCTAATCTAATAACGGTGCTGATGTCACACAGGAGAGAGGAAGTGGCAGGCGAAGCCCAGCGTGCTCTCCGAGTCACCTTCCCCAAGGGCTCACCCAAGGAGGGACCCAGACCCATGCCTTCCTTCCCAGACATGGTGGCCTACATCCAGGAGAAGGTGCCGAACATTACACTACTGCTTCCCACTGTAAACTGTCACACACACACTTTGTGACAAAGCTGCAACAATTATAATGAATCGATAATCACCAGAGACAGCAAAAGTATCAAGATTTCTTACTTGAGTAAGAGTAAAATACATTTGTAAAAAAAAACAACTCGAGTAAGACTATAAAGTACTGATCCAAATATCTACTCAAGTAAAGTAAAAGGTACAGGCTGAGAAATGTACCAAAAGGTATTTTTGAAAGTATGAAGTACAAAGCAGAACACCTACATTTTGTCTTAACACTTTACAGGCGATATTTTTTTTGAGGGGCACACCCAAAGACTACATGAAAACAACGTATTAACTGCTACTGTACTCGGTGCATTACCAAGTACCGCCCCCTACTGACTCATTCACGCTATACATGTAGTCCTACCAAGATTTACTGAGTAGAAGTAAAAAGTACTCACAGAAAAAAGGACTTTGAAAAGTACAGATACTTGAAAGTTCTACTTAAGTACAGTACTTAAGTAGTTGTACTTCGTTACTTGCCATCTCTGCTAATCACCAAGAAATGTATTTGCCACTATACAAGGGCTTGCAAACGAAATTATTATTAAAATGTTCTGTTCCGAACGGTTCAGGCAGGTCTATATCTAACGTTTTCGTTTTTGGAACCGTTCCACCACCAAAAAACTGGTCCTGAACCAGGTCGGAACACAAACATTTTGTTCGTTCTTAAAGTTCCTTCCTTATATTGTGCAATGTTAAGTTTAGATATCGTTTTTATACAAAATATATTTGGTGGACTTTCAAACTCCAAATCAACTGTATTGACGCCCTTACATTCGCTCCTCATCAGTCCACTTGTTGGCGCTCCAGATGCATGGGGCTTGATGACTGACAGTGAAAGTGGAAGGAAATAGTTTCCCAGACATAGGATATGTTAAAATATAGAGAACGAAAAAAAAAACGGTTTTGTGGATTTCATGATGTTCCATTTCTGTTCCGGAACAGTTGAAGAAATCTTTTTCCGTTTCCATTTCCACTCCTTGTAAAATTCTGTAAAATTCTGTAAAATTCCGCTCATTTTCGGTTTTCGTTTTCGTTCCTTGAACCGGTTCGGAGCCCTGGGCAAGATTATTTGTTGCTTGCTGTGATTATTTTGGGTATATTTTAAAGAATAGTGATACAAATGATTATAATCTGAATGTAGACGGAAATAAGAATGAAACTTGCCAATGTCTTAGCGATTTGAAAACCAATTCAGAGTCTGTTTCCACACCACTAATGCACTGTCATACTTTTTCACAGGCTGCACAGAGACTAAAGACTCCGGCCAAGTATATCGTAGGGACAGCCACACTCCCCTTTAACCCACACGCCTACCTGGAGGTAAGACCTGGTTCACATTAAAGCTGTCATGTAGTACAGTAGTAGTAATCTGTGCACAATCAAAATTCACACTAGATTTGATGATCTACTGCTATTATGTCAATTCATAGATATTTGGGATAATCATAGACTGTATATAAGTCTATGGGGATAATCTAATTTTTAATTCTCAATCTCCTTGGAATTGATCGTCACATCACTGAAAAACAGTACTTCAGAATAGTGGGTGGGGGAATAATCATGAGTTATCAAATAAGCGTTTCTATTATTTTTCGCCACAAGCGTACTAATTTTGTCATATTATTGAGTGTTTGCATGAAAGGGAGATAAGAGAGTGGGGACAAGTACATGCAGTGTATCGCCGTGAGGGTGAATGAATGAATAAATGAATGAATTAATGTTTATTTATTTGAACATGTCAAACATATTAGACATTTGAGACATAATATATAAAAAAGAACACAAAGCAAATCCAATCAGCAAAGCTGTGGGTCAAAATCAGAATAATTGATGAAGTATATCTCTAAATAAAGAGTAGAACTCAAAATTCTAATTAACTCGAGAGTCTGGACATGTTCAAAAGGAGCAGGAAGAAGTCGAAACTTATTTTTCCTACCCCTGCCTAGGCGCTGCGCACTCACACCTATTACTTAAGTTATTTTATATTTTTATTATTTTGGGTGTTATCTACATTACATTTGCTAAGTACATTGGCAAATAAACATAATATCCATTAGCAAATAAAGCAAATACTGAGATTCATTTAAT
>OMKY01242088.1:0-12029 GCA_900302395.1 Bregmaceros cantori | reverse complement strand
CTATATATATACACACCCACACAAACACAAAAAACAATCAACATTCATCAAAAAAGTCAAAAGTACTTACATCTATAGCTATTTGCCGTGGTCGGTCGCTATGGACTCTTGCCGCACCATTTTTTTTAAAGTTTAGGTCATTTTTAAAATGTCTCGCAATGAATTACGGGTTATATTGCTTCGTCTAGGGTACATCCGATGCCCACTACTTTTTGCGGTGCATTGTGGGATACTTTCAGGGCACAAAATAGGGTACGCCTAATATATTACTATGTGGGGGATAGGGAGCGATTTCGGACACAGCAACTGATTGATCAATGGAGCTCAGCTGCTGGTGGGACACCGCTTAGCCAAACCTCACAATCACCCTGAAAGGGCAGACAGACATAAGAAATTAATTAAGGTAAGTAAATCAAATTAATTTTTGTTATTATTTCTGTAAGTAGTAGGATTGCTTCCCACTGTAGGTTTTTTTATTAATTTAGAATTATTTACAATTTTGTTACTAAAGTTGCTGCATCGCCAAGATTAAGATATATGAAAATTAATGTATAGATTTTGTATAGATAAAGAAAAAAAGTGTTTGTCAGACTCAGTATTTCAACCAGCAGACAATGGATTGCAAAACTGTTTTCACCACTTGACAAACGGGGAAAGCAACCACATGTCGCTAACACATGCCGATACATGTTTATGGCAGACAATGATCTTTCAGAATAAAAATGAAAGTGTGGATTTCTCTTCCCGAGTCAGCCATCAACATGCTTAAGTGAGGGGTGGCCACCACTAGGTCCATCGCCATCTAACCGTCGATCACGACGCCATTGCAGGTCGATCTCGATTGAGGACTTCGAAAAAAGAAGAAAGAAAATACCCATGGCCGTGGTGGCGTGGCACCCCCCGAACCGCAGGTCGAGCAGTGTTCTAATCCCCTCTCCGGCTTTTCTGCAATGTCTCCTCTGACTCTTCATCCCAGCTTTCGATTTAACCCAGTCACTATCTCTCTCAATAGAGAATGAAAAAAGCCGCTTGAAACCAAATAACTTAAAAAGATGAATAAATAAATGTTTTCACTATATGTTTAATTGTTGCCTATAACCCACCCACTCGCTTGATTGATAAAGAGAGCCCCTCAGAAGTCAATTTACAACGACCTTACGTGACTGCACATGCACAGAAATAGGTCAGTCGCGGTGCGTGTGTGCATGTCTCTGTGTATCATGGGAGATTAGCCCTCGCTGAAACGGAGCTTTGCAATAATAATTATTTAATAAAATATGCGTGCTGCATTTTTATTGTGGGTAGATCTTGGACGCCTGGTCATCTTGAAAGTTAGTGGGCACCCCTGCTGTACGTTATGTGACAAGCGTTTCGCGACAGTGAATAAATGAGCCTGATCCCCGTACCCATACTCTCCCGTTAGCTTGTTCGGGAGCAGGCTAGCCCCAGGGAACGTGATATAGCGGCATTTGGCGCTAGCCCCGTTGTTGGTACCGAAAGGACGCTTGAAGCCCGATTAAACCAGTCTTTGCACTAACCACCACGTGATCATATGGGCCCCAATCTGGCCTCTGGCTGCTGTTCAGAGTATCTGACCACCAGGAGGTGATAGTCAGTGAATCTGCCGACCAGAATGGGTGAGGCCGGTGTGCATTTCCGTCTCCCAAACGGCTGATGACCGGCGGTACCATTTCCGAACGTTTCCTCAACGTTCATATTTTTTCTGCCCGAAGCCTAACCCCTAAACCTAACCTCTAAACCTAACCCCTACCCTAACCCCTAAACCTAACCCCTTCCCTAACACCTGGAACTAAAAAAGCACAATTTGCAGGTGAAAAAAAAGATGCAAAGCAGTTCTCGCGTCGGGATTCTAACTCGGGACGTTGGCGTAAAAGTCGGACACGCTACCGCTGCGCTAAGCAAGCTGATGCAAAGTTTGGGAGCAGACAACATTAACTTGCTTTCAGCGTCCGCCATGTTTTAATTCCGAAACATTCCGAACCCGAACGGAAATGTTCGGAACTGGCACCGCCGGTCAAAAAAGGCCGTTTGGAATGCGGAAATGAGCAGGGCCGGTCTCTGTTCAGCATATCTGACCAGAGCCAACCGGGCTGGTCTGAGTGACTCAAACCAGGCTAGCCACTGTACTGACCTACCTGACCGTAGCCAACCAGGCTGGTCTGAGTGACTCCATTCTGCTCGGCTTGGATGGCGTCCTCCCTGCTGCCCCAGGTGTGCCCACTGTCTGTAATCTCCCCCGGCTTGTTTTTCTGTGGCGAGGCGAAGGGGTTGAAGTCGCCCTGCGGGTGGCGCTGTGGTTGTGTGTTGAAGCTCGTCTCAAACGACGATGACATCTGCTGCGTGACTCCTAATAGGCCGCCGACCTCCACGCTGAGAATGATCCAGATGATGTCTGGGGAAGTTAATGACACATGGCCATCAGACATTGGGCCTCGGATGTGCTTTCCACAAATGTTTGGGTTACGTGAATATACATTTCTATCTAATGCTAAAATGGATCAATAAGAGGTCGCAACTCATCGGATCGTGTTTAGAACATCTCTGACTCCATACATTTTACAACCTCTTTATTATATACATTTTATTCAGCTCTTACAATAGTAGCTCATACCGCCATAGATATTAGGGGAGTAAATCACACCCATACATACAATTCGGTTAAATGGTTGTTTTTTTTTACCCAACAAGCTAGACAATATTTCAAATGAAATAAAATGAAATAAATCAATGACTGCTGTAATATCGTTATACATTTTCTCCGCTTATAGGTTTAGCCCCACCCGCAGCACAGGAGTGGAATTATGTCCAGGAGTAAATTGGTAAAAATAGTCTAGAAAAAAAAAAATCGATACTCTTGCAGACGTATTGATACATTGTATCGACAGCTGTTGTATCGATATATCGATACAAGATTGATATTATTTACACCCTTAGTAGGTATTATTTAACCTTCTCTTCAGTAGATCCTACCTCCACAGATATTGTTTAGCTCTTAGCATAGTAGCCCAATTCTCCATAGATTTCTTACTCCTTACGTCAGTACGTCAAGCTCCACGGATATTGTTTACCCTTCATCCCAGAACCTCGTACCTCCATAGAAGAGTCCCGTGGCTGTGCACATCCTCCACTGGCCCTGGTACATTCCCGGTTTGGTGGGGCTGCGCATCTGGACGCTGACCTCGCAAGTCTCCCGGGGCTCCAGCGATCGGACCAGCACCATGTTGACGTGTCCGAATTGGTATCCGCCCACATACTTGAGACACACCCCGGGTGGCCACGTCTCGTTACCTGAATGCAGACAAGGAGACATTCTAGACCAGGGCTATTCAACTACTTTGCAGAGGGCCACATTGTCTTTGCTCAAGACCGCACTTCTGGTCTCGAGCATATCAAAAAAGTGTGTGGAGTCACGAAGCTTGTCGCTTTTGCTGGACACCCCAGGGGAAACCTTCAAATACAACAACACAGTAGGCGGAGCAAGTGACGACGGCACTTACTGGTCATGTAACGTACCAAACTCCGCCCATATCTCGTCTCGCAGAACCACCTCAAAGTGGCACTGATTGGCTGGTTTTCAAACACTAGAGACCAGACGCAATGTTCGTGCTAGTCAGGTGCGATGTGTGGACGATTAGTTGGTTCTGGCTTGCAGGCTAGTTCCTTAACAGCCACAGGATGAGGGTGAGATTGCCCCCATCCAGATTACCCCACACAGCCCCTCGTCATCAGTTGATAAATCTACCCTAGAGTATTGACATACCGAATCTGGGACAAATCCAGGCGTTCAAAAGTTATCACGTTAAGACTAAAGACCTCATGCAGTGGCAGACATAGCAGCGGCGGCGCACGCAAAACCATTTCATCCCCAACACTGTTTCAGGGATAAACTAGGGACTTTGGGCATACAAGGTTTTCGTCCCGGCGCGTAAATCGATCCCTCCTCCTGCGGGTTTGAGTCGCCGTCATATCCAAAGTAATTGTTAAGCAGGTTGTCGCAGTTACGGCGGGCGCTGTCTGATCAGCTGATATTTACCACGTACAAGATAGGAATTGAATAAAAGTGGGTCCCGTGCGCTCTCTCATTCCTTTTCAAAATGTCATTCAAGAGAGCTTGAGAAGTTGCTTTATCTACTTGGAAATCAGTTCATTTCACAGGAGTTCTTGTTAGTTTATAATGGAATATAAATGTAATGGAATATAAATATAAAATCTTGAATTTCTGGGTTAGGTCTCATTAAAAAGGGGTTCAAGAATGAATCCACTCAGGAGCCACCCAGGCCGGCAGTACGGCTCAAGTCTCGATGAGTGGAGCACCGATCAAGTTCCGGGTGCCGTTGCCGTCGAGAAAAGCGTGCATGCTCAAAGTCTCTACTATCCTTGGGCTGCATGGTCAGTGAAAGCGACATACCCGTGTTTTGTATCCTCCATGTTTTAGTGAAGGCTGTGTCCGGAGGGACCGACTCTCCCTCTCCAATTGTCACATCTTCCACAAATGACATGGACGGGGAGTTGAAACTGGGGCTCTCAAAGTCGTAGTATGCACCAATAGCTGCTTGAAGGTTCCTGAGTGAAGAAGAGAAGGAAACAAGGAATATTTTCAATGAGATTATCATTAGGTTGCTAGCATCAAAACCATGCATCCAGTTTGCTTATGAGATGTTATTGCACCTGTTTACAGTACTCGTGCATCTTGATCAGTTTGCCAAATTTGCAGACCAAATGGAACTTAGTGAATAGAATTGTCTATATCTGTAGGCTACAGGGTAGCCATCAATTTTTTGGGGGATGAAAAGGAGTGATTACATTTTATTAATTTGTTCTATTTAAAAGATGGTGGTAACTTGCGCTATGCTATTACACACCCAAATGCTCTCATGCAGATCTATGCCCCACGAACGCATGATTCAATAATCTGTGCAACTCGTTCCATTTACTCATTCAAGTTGGATTTACCAGTCGAAGCAGCCATCCCATTAGTCCAGATGAACATGTGACCACATTGATGAGTAAGTTAAGATTTTGCCTGTATTTGCATGTATATCAATACTTATGTAAAACGGTGAGCGTGGATGTGTAATTTGTCACAGAGCGAGCTGTGGTAAGTGGATTTTGAAACATGCGTTTTATGTGACAAATTCAGCTACTTCCATCCACTACAATCACTTTACATAGGTAAATATACAGTCACAGGAAGTGAGTTTCACCCGGCAGGACAAAATGCCAGCCCCCCTGTGTTTTGCGGGTGAACTGGTCCAGAAGCGCTACCTGGTATGGAAGTGTTATGCCGTGCTTGTTGTATATTTGTGTTATGCCGTGCTTGTTGTATATATTTATTGATGAGGTGTGTTATGATAAACTTATTTAATAACACATCAATGATTCATCAATTAAGTTGTCGCAATTGCTTAACATACATCAACCAACTAAGAAAATAGTGAGAAAAATATTTATATTATTTTTTAAAATATAAATATTATTTTGGTTTTTTGGTCTGAATTCGGTGATAGTGTCATATGATTACGTCCAGCAGCCCCTATTTTATATGACCTCCTGCGTCCCTGGGATCATTTCCCTCAAAGTGTTCCGAAGGTCGACTGACTATTTGAAGCGTAAATAGACACGGCACATCAAACGTTCATACCGTTCACATACTGCACATCAATATTTTTATTTCGAAATACTTGATTGTAGCACGCCTCAGACTGCCACAGCGCTCATGACAGTCTCTCAGTGGATTACAATTTAGGATTTGGGTTAGATTGATAGACGTTTTTACAGTCGTGGTATTCATAACCCACTTCGGAAAAGCGAGCCTTCCGATTGGAGAGCTGTCACCGACAAGATGAAGTCAGGTCAGCCAAGTCGGCGCTCGGCAGCCAGGTGTAGTGTCTGTCCCCACCCCAGTGTGTGTCCCCTGCAGTAGAGATCACACTGACCAGTTGGTCATGTCCAGGAAAAAGGCGCAGCCGTCTGGATTGAGCTGGAAGCCGAGCAGGCTCTGGAACTCGGAGATCAGGACATCCTTGTCCGTTGTGCCCATGCAGCTAAACTTCTGCATGAGCTCCGCGTCCACGTCCATGTCCATGGCCTCCATGACAGCCCGTCCGGAGCCTCAGTGCGGTGCACGGCCACTGGCCGCCATGATCATAGAGAGGATGTTATTGATAAGTGCAGCCATGATCATAGAACAACAAGCACGACGTCAAGACGCATGGCCGCTGTGGCGTCATCGAGCGTTTCCTCCACGGGTAATGCCCGCCACGTGACAGTTCTGCATTCACTCCGACAGACGACGAGAGCGAAGGCAATGCTGTGCAGGATCGGTATCACATGACTCGTACTGGCGTATATACCTTTTGATATATCCAATGACTGTCTATGTGAAAATATCACGTGACTGGCATATAAGCCTTGTTGACCATGCTTTCAATCTAAACGAGGCTTCGCGGCGTCAGCGAATGGCGACGCACTAGCCGACGTCATCTGTTGCTATTCGAAGCGCGTCTTCTTCGCGCTATGCGCTAACGTTGCAGCACGGCTCCTAGCGGCCAGGAGAGCGATTACAACTACGTAATGATTACATAACGTTATGCGCACGCTAGTATTGCAGGGGGCGCCAGTTTGACGTGAATAACAACAACTTGTAAAATAATATTAAATAGCCTTGCTCATAACCGTTAGATTCTAAATTTGTCCTTGATTAATTGCCACAACATGAACATTTTCTTCTTGACCTGTAATGCAGTTAGGAAGCCAACATGGTTGATAATAATTAGGGGTGGGAGGAAGATTTAATAATAATTTATATAATACTGTACTGTACTATTTATTTATTTATTACCAGAAAGACTAAGAAGACCGGTATGATGTGATGCCGGGAAATATTTAAAAACGAAGAGTTCTGGGAGGACCTCAGAGTGCTCACTTTAGGCAAATATTGTAAACCAACCGCAAAACGACCATAATACGGTCTACTATGACTCTCTATGACCACTATAAACACAGAAACTATTTTAAAACATTATTTTTTATGTCACTTCTGCTTTAAGTGTAGAGTTTTTTCCTTGAAAGTATCTTCTTAACATAAGTTCAGTATTTGGTGGACCTTCAATGCATATGTTTTAGCATTTAGTGATGAAAGCTTTAATTACCAATAATTTTTCTAAAGATGTCTTAAGTAATTTATGTTATTGTTATTTATTGCAATTGTGATTCTGGTGGCCTTTTCAATTTGGCTTGCCTATAGTGGTTATTGTAATTAGGTTAAAAGTTGCACTGTTCGGATGGCTTTGTCTTATTGAGAATGCCGTTCCCATTGTGCATTCCATGAAACGTGACCATTGCTAGGATCTTTCTGTGAAGTGGCTCAACATTTCTGTTGCCATTTGGCACTATATACAATCACATGGAGTTGGGATATGTACCCATCTGTGTGATGGGTACCCGATAACTGGAAGCCATTTGACTTTTGGCTCCTTGCCAATCATGTCAATTTGTGATGTTCCTAGGGCAGAGCAGATCGGCACTTTTTATAACAATAGTGGCTAACGCCCGGCTTACATGTGCCAGTGAACAGAATCCATAGGAACAAGTGCCAAACCCGATGCTGTCTCTATATATATCATCGAGCAATCACGTGACTTGAGTCCGCTTCCAAACGAATCGCATTGGTTGCGGAGGAGCTCATTATACGTAGTAGAAGTGGCCTTGAATGTCAACAGCCTCTCCCCGTTCGCATGTTGACCGGTTCGGCTGCATGCACCTGCACGTTCCATTAAGCTACAAGTTGGAGCCTCCTAGATAATGCGATAACGCGGTCACGTGGTTCTACACGCAGCGTTGTGAGGCATCTCGGACGCACCAACTCAGTGCGAACGCAACTCATTTGACAAATATTTTAGGTAACTTGAATGGAACCTGAAAGGATATGTAGCAAACACACTCTCGTCCCGTCCGTCGATGGTCAGTTTCTTCTCGTCCAACAGCAGCCATGAAGACGGCGTCTTTTCGTCAGATTGCGGTAAGGTTTCATTTGGGAAAACGAAAGAAATGTAACTTGCGCTATGCGCGATGATGCTCCTCAGCCTTTAACGCAGCGATTCCCAGGCATGTCGGCTCTCGGCAACGCTTGCACGCCATGCGCGTGCAGTAACGTAAACAACTCCGCATGCAACTCCGCCTGAAACGAGGAGAAGCTACTCTTTTTGTGGAAGCAGGCTGGCACGAGTGACGTCACAATCTCGTTCCCAAATTAGAAATACCTTCATGCTTCATAATCATCATTGGTGACGTCACTAATGGCCAGTGCACACCAAGGCAACAGAAGGGTTGCAGGCAGTTGATTTGGTGTGCACTGGCCATTCATTTCTTTCTGTTTCTTTAATGAATGAAAAATATAGAGGATTAAAAATAAGGTTTACAACTTGTGTTTGTGGCCAAGTTGTTTGTGTGGGAGCAGTCGACATTTCTCTCAAACATGCACACTGAGTTAAACAGATGAGCAAATATCAAGAAGAAGCTGTGCATTCAGTTCCAACGTACAAATTGCCTGCCTTTTCCGGAGATCCCTTTCACCAGGTGTGATTAAGCAGCAGCCAGTAGACCTATTAGCAGGGCTTAATTTGAGGGCAAGCAAGGAAGAGCGCACTCCCAGACCTCTGGAACCCGCTCTGGCTAGCTCCCCCACCCCAGAGCTACTCGTCTTCTGAGCCCCGGGACCTCCCACTTGACAAATTAAGCACTGCCTGTTACGTTATATACTCATTTGCTACACTATGTGCTAATCTAGACCAATACAAGAGATGTGTCACAAGGTGATGTGTACATTTTGGGCCAATCAATGAGATGTGCCACGTGTTATGAGGCAATCTTGTTGGGTTTCTATGAGCTGTGTTGGTAAGAAGAATCTTGTCAGGATTGTGCACTTAGGTCCACTTTGAGACCTGGACTCCCCTACAATTTGAGGATCACGAATCAATTTGTAATCCTTATCCAATTTGGAAACCTAATCCCTAAATATGTGTATTCCAAATGGGAGTATGTGTGTTACTTCCCATATCACAGATACTCCCACCTGGAATGGGGAGCAGGGAAATGGACTCCGATTAAAGGAGTAGGCCATTTTAAGAGCTCCGTGCGTCCTCACAATGCCAGCAGGAATGGGTCTATATGACGTCAGAATCCAGCGGGAAATGCATCTCGTTTGTTGCCGCTTGTGACCTGCGTAGGGGAGATTCATGCACCCTTAAAGAACAATGGTGAGTTGATCTCCGTTAAGCAACAACAAAAGAAGAAGAAGACCCTGTCATGTTTTCAATGGTCATTCACAGATGGCTCTGGGGCAGTCTCTTCTTCTGTTGTGTGATTTTGCATCAGGATATGGTGAACATTTTCAGGTGTGGTGGTGGTGCTGTTTTTGTCTGCTGATGATGGATTTGGTGAATTGGCTGATTGGACCACTGGACCTGATGTTGACTGCTTTGATGTACTGTCCTCAGATTAAACTGATGAATATGATAATGAAGTAAGCTATGATTGACATGATGGATTGTCCTTTGGTGTTTGGAAGCTGTTTTGTCACATTGTGAATTGATGGTGCATATGACCCGTGACTCTGAGCATTCTGATTCTGAGCAACATCATAGAGCTTATTACCGCTCCAACATCACACTATATTCAAGTTGTTTCATTTTTAGAACATTATGCTTTTGGTCGCGTTGGTTTGTCCCTTGGATAACTGAAAAAGTTGAGTACAGATCTGGATGAAATGTTGCAGAGTTGTTGGAAATGACGAAAGAAAGAAGTGATTACATTTTGGTGCATTTCAGCCTACAAGTTACATAACAAAATAATGGTTTTCTTCGAGCGATACAAGGAACACAGCCCACACGCCTCGGCGTGTGATGTCATGGATTATGCGCATGCGCAGTGAACAACCCAAAGCTAACCGCCAACTGCTAACAACAAGTGTCCGGTGTCATGCCATGCAAGTTCCGCCCCACGGGATCGTTCCCCCTGAGAGACAGAGTCAATGTTACAAGTCTTGGTGGTAGTTGTTTTACAACTACAATTGAACATGCAAGATAGGAGTTGGGATGTGTGGATGCATGTTAAAGGTGCATGCTTGGTGGAACTGGATACAATGCCAACTGGGCATTAAGCCCAAGGAGAGTGTTGTGGAACTCTCACCATACGCCAGGGATACTGGCCGAATAAAGTGAGCGAGGATTGGACTCACAAGAAGGATTTAGCTCTAGACAGGCAAACCATAAATGCGACTCGGTGGGGAACCAGCTAGCATCATATTCACAGATGGGATTCGTGCGAGTATATCCGTGGCTCGAGATGGCCACGACTCGCCGAGTGATATAATCATACGGCTAGCCGGCCCCGGAGATGGGGAATAGTTTTGAGTCGCATGTTATGAGTTTGCTGCTAGAGAGAGCTACGCACAACAGATGGGAGGTATAGATCGTATTACCAAATAGACTCCCGACTGCTGGCTGAAACCCATAACCGCATGGGTAGAGGCGGAGTATTTAACTAGAGAGAAGTTGGAATGATACTCAGCCTCTAGGTGTCCAAGATTGGTCAATAATGCCAGCAGGTCGAACGAGAGGAAACCTGCTGGTTAAATAGTGGAAGTCACAGGTGCTAGACGTTAGCATTAGCATTACTTCCTCATGACTTCCGCCTGAGACGGCGCCCAGCGCCTTAAGGACATAGCGCCCTCTAGCCGCAAATCTCAGGCAATGGAGTGTGGTGCCAGAGCGCCACCTGTGACAGTCAAAAAGTAATCAACACAATACTGATTGAAAATATTACCTCTGTAAACGTGACCATGGTAACACTGAATCACCATTACATACCTGCGTTCGCCAAAATAGACCGTTGTTAGCGTTCTGCGAGTTGCACGGAATTCATCGCTTCCGTGAGTGAGTAAGGGACCATCTGCCAATTCTTCCTACAATGCGCGGATACCTTAATGTTGCCATTCTCAAAGTTATTTTGTCACACAGTATATGAATACACAGTGTGTATGTATGTATGTATGTATGTATGTATAATGTTTTAGCATCAGTGACCCCATGGCCTTGGCGCAGGTTTGCACTCTCCGAGTGCTTCTAGTTTCCATTTGCTTTGTGTGCATTCCATGCTTCAATATGATTTGTGTGATGTTGATTGAAATGTTGAACATGCCAGGTGCTTCATTGATCTACGTACCTATAGTTCTCTCCATCAATATTACTTGTCATCTCATCCTTTCAACTAACATTATGGGGCGCGCGGTGGCAGAGTGGTTAGGGAGCTCGTCCCCAGGCAACAGGCCGAGCAGCGCCGAGGGTTTGCATACCCTCCCTGGCTTTTCTGCAATGTCTCCGCCCGACTCTTCATTCCAGTTTCCAATTTAATCCTGTCACTATCTTTCTCAATAAAGAATGAAAAATGGCGCTTGCGCCCAAAACGTAACTTGAAAAAATACATTATGCTGACAACCCAACAATGTAATTACTACTTCTGTTCATCCAGGGTCGGGTTAGAGAGGGCCCCTTGAGGAAGCCCAGACTCCCCTCTCCCCAGCCTTCCAGGTCCAGGCAGTTCGAAGCCAGCATCTCCATCATCTTCCCTCGGCTGCCGGTGGGACATGTCCTGAAGAAACTGTCTCTTGGGTCAATTTCAAGATACAAGATTCATTTTAATTCGCCATGTTGCATATGCAAGTAGATGCATATGGAATTTTAGTTGGGCATCTGTCTCAGGATCAGAAGATAGTGAGCATAGTTCAATAACATAAGCAGGAGACAACAGCAACAAAAACAAGCAAAAAGCAAAATCAAGGCCTACGGGAAATAGAAACTAAATAAAAACGCATAAGTTATAAAGTGGCTCCGGCAACGAGTCTATGTGTGTAACATGTTATTAAAGCAGCTTCGGCCAGGGTCTATGTATGTAACATGTCCTTATATCAGGCAGGGCTACTCCATGCGTTCAGAAGCACCACTATTATT
>OMKY01242080.1:0-10741 GCA_900302395.1 Bregmaceros cantori | reverse complement strand
CCCTAACCCCCATATAGGGCACTATATGGGGCGCACGCCATTTTGTAGGGGTGTCCGAATTCTCCATGTGCCCCATATAGGGCACTGAAAGTATCCCACAATGCACCGCGAAATGTAGTGAGCATCGGGTGTACCCTAGACGGAGAAATATAACCCATAATGCATTGCGAGACGCATTACACTAATTAAAACGTAGAAGAAGACAACGCACGCTCCAAAACAAAAA
This sequence comes from Bregmaceros cantori, assembly GCA_900302395.1. Classification (NCBI taxonomy): domain Eukaryota; kingdom Metazoa; phylum Chordata; class Actinopteri; order Gadiformes; family Bregmacerotidae; genus Bregmaceros; species Bregmaceros cantori. The sequence goes on along the minus strand of OMKY01242080.1, from coordinate 10,515 downwards.
CAATGGAGGGCGGCGTCAGGACGCAGCAGCAACCGACGGCGGTAAATAATTATAAATGTGAGTATAATTGATTTTCTGTGATAAAGTATACATTTATTATATAAAAAAAAGCATGCAAATGCTACGACCAATGCCGACAGGCAATGACGTCACTATGCTACAGCGGTGACGTAAGTTAACAGGGCCGATTCTAGTGTCCGAAATCTCGTCGCTGAGATTGAGTGGACTATATAGTCAGTGCCCTATCCAGGGGCTAGGGGCTAGGGGTTAGGGAGCGACTTCGGACACAGCCCTTAAATGTTTTGGTAGAAAATATTGCAAATTAAATTGGGACATAATTGAATATTACAACTGTGCTGTCCCTGGCGTGAGACAGCCATGACACTTCCCCATGTATATAAAAGACAGTTACTGTGTCGTAAATTAAAGTGGAAAAAAACGTTGACATGGAAAATAATCAAGTTAAACAAAAAACTTGACGAGGTAACCACGTACAGTACATACCTTGGTAGCAATGTTCAAAGCAAACAATAATCTCTTACCAGGGAATATTCAAAGAGTTAAAGTAGCCATGCAGAGTAAACGTAACCTCCTTCCCAACACTGTGTGTATGTATGCATGTATTTGTGTGTGGATATATATATATATATATATACATATACATTTACTTGGATGTCAAAATTGTTATGTTCATTGTTATCGTAAGTTTACATATGCATTTAGAGTTGAGCTATTATTAGTCACTGAGAAACTTTTGTCCATTCATTTCAATACTGTCAATAAACTCGGTCAATTGAGCAAAATATCACCTGGTAAACATTGCTAGTCTAAATAGTGGCTAATGAACTGGTACATAGGCTGTGTCCGAAATCGCCCCCTAACCCCCATATAGGGCACTATATGGGCCGCACGCCATTTTGTAGGGGTGTGCCCCATATAGGGCACTGAAAGTATCCCACAATGCACCGCGAAATGTAGTGAGCATAAGATGTACCCTAGACGGAGAAATATAACCCATAATGCATTGCGAGATGCATGACACTAATTAAAACGTAGAAGAAGACGACGTGCGCTCCAAAACAAAAACAATGGAGGACGGCGTCAGGACGCAGCAGCAACCGACGGCGGCAAATAATTATAAATGTGAGTATAATTAATTTTCTGTGATAAAGTATACATTTATTATAAAAAAAAACATGCAAATGCTACGGCCAATGCCGACAGGCAATGACGTCACTATGCTACAGCGGTGACGTAAGTTAACAGTGCCGATTCTAGTGTCCGAAATCTCGTCACTGTTTGGTAGGGTGTAGCAACCATCCTCCAAGCACAGGTAACTTGGCAGCAACATCACTCTGAACACATGGCATCAAGCTACATGCCTGAAGACCCTGCTGTCAGTGTGGTGCCCCTAGTGTTCTGACAGTATTGAAATGAATGGACAAAAGTTTCTCAGTGACTAATAATAGCTCAACTCTAAATGTAAACTTACGATAACAATGAACATAACAATTTTGATATCCATATATATATGATATATTATATATATGTATGTGTATATATATATATATATATATATAAATGTATGTATATATATATATATATATGATACATGATATATTATACGCACACACAAATACATGCATACATACACGCAGTGTTGGGAAGGAGGTTACTTTTACTCTTCATGGCTACTTTAACTCCTGAATATTCCCTGGTAGATTGTTTGCTTTGAACATTCCTACCAAGGTATACATACTGTACGTGGTTACCACGTTTTTCATCAAGTTTTTTTTTTTTTTTAAACTTGATTTTCCTTGTCAACTTTGTAGTTTTTTTCCACTTTAATTTACGACTCAGTAACTGTCTTTTATATACATGGGGAAGTGTCATGGCTGTCTCATATCAGGGACAGCACAGTTGTAATATTCAATTACGTCCCAATTGCTGATGAAGCCATCGAGTCTGGCCGCCCAAGGTCTCATGAACCATAGTATGCTCTAAATAGGACCAACACCATAGGAGAAACATCCCCATATCATGCTGTCTTCACCGAGTATTGTGACTTGATTTCAGTGTTTGCAGGGCGCCTGACACAGTGACCCTTAGACCCAAAAACTACAATCTTACTCTGATCAGTCCACAAAATGTTACGCCATTTCTTCTCATGCCAGTCAATGTGCTCCTTCAGGTGGTACAACAGGGCGGCACCTTTTATTTCAACTAAAGTTTTGAGAAACATTTGTGAGCAGGTAACACTAGTTTGAAAAAGACATTTAAAAAAGTGCTGGGGCTTCATAATTGGTCCGCTTGAATAGCAGCCAAATTACAGATACTCGTTCTGGACTAAGATCTAAACAAACTAGGGCCGGTCATTCGACTTTCACGACCGTCCAAAAATAAACCTGAGTAACATCACATGTCAATGGAATTCCAATAACCCAGGCAATGAGTCCTAGTGTTAATCGTCAGCTTAGTATTTTGTACACAAAAACGTCAAAGACAAAGTCAAAAGCCAACTTTTTATTGGACACATAAGCTTTCTGTGGGTGGGAGCCATGATTCACCAGGTCATTAAGGTTGCAGAGTGACTGGTGCTCGCCTGATGCATTGTCGAGGTCAACCTGGGAAACAAGATGTTTGCTGTGCATCATGAGATGAAGTTTAGGCACCGTTTTAGCGAGTCTGGCGATTGCCCTACACAAGTGCACCAGCCGAGACTGCCAGTGTCAAGTGTTCATAGTGATCATTGGATAAGGGACAAGTGATTGCTTCTGTTTCACCGCACAAGTTGCAGTTCAGTAACAAGATCATGGAACTCAGGACTGCCCTTCAGCTCTATGAGTCAAGAGCCAAATTGCAATCTAAATATTTCATATTCAGGCACCATTTTGTTAATTTGAATCAAAAAAGCATTAAAAAACCTCCCATTTCCTAAAACATCTCTGGGAGGATGTAAAACACTCCAGAATGACAGTCTTTTCAAAGCCCTTTAAAGTCATGCAAAACAAAGCCCAATGATATTTCATAATACGAGTCTACAAAGACTTGAAGGAGCAGTGGAACTCTGCTTTCAGATGCTTGGTTAGCCGACCAACAGCCAACTGATTGGCCAGTATTCAAACATCCCTTAACCAACAGCACATCTTGTGACAAGCATGATGAAAATTTGCTTTTGACCATGAGATTAATCCATCCCACCATGATTCCTGCTGGTTCCAACATTACACTGCAAGAAGCACATACTTACCAAATCAGTCATTTTTTTCCGTCAGCCCAGTCATGGAATTTCTGCTCTTGCCTGTGTCTGATTGCTACACAGAGGGTGAAAAAAAAAAATTTATATTTTATATATACACACATATATGTGTGTATATCTCACACGCACGCACACACATGCACACACACGCATAATATCCAGTTCCAAGTGGCAACGATTCAGTTCAGAATTTGTCAAATTTCAGTACCAGAATGCTGCCCTTAACAGGTAATCGCGGACTAACTGACATGAAGTCATATTGTAGACTAACATACCCACATGAAGGCGGCACAGAATGAGGAAGACATGTGAAAACATTTGACGATTGGAATGTTTCGTGCAAGATGGATGGCAAGATTTGAGACTGCATAGTGTCGTGATTTAGTGCACCAGCACAAGTGATATGACATGTCCACATGTTGCTGCAAACACTTCCCATTTGGAACAAACAAGACAGAAATAACCTTTGGTTGATGGTTACATTAAAAGCTCCTGCTGCATGTCCAGCTAAGACTTACGTTTTTTGCAGACAAAGTTTTTCTCATTGTCGCAGGAGGCGTCGTTGAATTTTCCATTAGTATCGATTTCAACACAATCCTCCTTGTTCTGCGAGTTGTCTGGCTGCTCTGGGGCCCAGTGCCTGAAGAACTGACAATGCAAACAGTTCCATGATTGAGTTCTTGAATACATGCGTCAAGTTTACAGCCTCACCCCCAAAAAAGTTGGTCAGCAGTATAAATCCACTACTACTCCATTTCAGGACCGCAGCCTGCAACTATTTTAATAGTTACCAATATTAACTAAACAGACAAATAGATTTATGACATTGAATAGAGAATCTTACATCAACCATTAAATACAGATGCTTCAATTTTTTTAAAGACATTTCCACTGAATCTTGTATTCCAGAAATTCTTAACAAATTTCGCCATGCCAATTGTGGCGATAAGATTAGAATTTGTTCATGTAGATCTTTTTTTTAAGAATACTATTATGTAGATGTATAGCTGCAGTCATTTACCTAAATAACCTAAGTGCATACTTCAAAGGACATAAAGTTACTGGCAGAAAAATGTTCTTTGGACAGATGGCTCAATTCTAGAAAGATCATTTGCTTTCAAAATCAGTCTTGGCAATGATCATATGTATAGGATTAATGCAAAATAAGGTACTTGAGACAGTACGTCTGATAAATATGCTTGAAAAGCTCCTTCAGTCCCCACTTCCAAAGCTATTCTGGAGACTTACCGAACGAGTCCCATCGTTGTTAACCCAATTCTTCTCACGCTTCCGGTCGTTCAGGCCAATCCAGCGCTGCTCATGGCTGAGTTCTATAAAAGCAAGAGGAAACCAAAATGACATTGTCATTCTGTTGCAAGAAAGGCTTATTATGTAAATTGCTAGTTTCTCCTTTCTCATTTCCTATAAGACAATTGTCCAAGGGTTTGTCAACCTGCTGTGTACCTCAGATACCTAGTCCACGTTGATGTCACATGATGCTCCCACACAAGACAAAGACTGCAGTGTATGCGCTTGGCCCTTAATGTACCAATCTTTTCTTGTGCTGAAAGGAGTTGCACAAGACGACAATAGAACTAGACTTGTGCAATTCCAGGGAAATTGCATGGTTGTGAATGCCGCCATTTGAAATTGTGTATATGCAGGCAGATACATAAGTCTGGCTGCCCTAAGCATACAAACTGGGTGAAACGTCACATTAAACAGTGCAGGCTGTGGTTTGCATGTGCTTCTCCCTGTAACAGCACAGGAGCCCCCAAAGTGTGGTATGTGGGCGCACTATTCGGAAACATGCCGATATGGGTAGACGCCTGCAAACTATCAAGAGTCCTTGCCACTACATGAAGTTTAATGGAGATTATGGACACTGTTTAAGAAAATTAGGACCAGTTGGAGGGAGTTACGATGAGACCACAATTTTTCGGCAATTTTTTAAAAAACCCGCGGGCACCCCGTTTGCTAAAACACAAAATGACTACATTTCAAGTTTAATTCCTGGGAATATTTCTTAAAATAAAAATATCTAACCGATTAGTTCGGTAATCGACAATTAAAATGTTGCAGTAGCCCTAATACTAATCCAAAGCAGGACTATACAAGTTGACAAATAAAGGATTTGTCTCATCTACTTTAAGCATCCTTTGCTTTAATTGCGCAGATGAGTCAAGTGGGACAGTCATGTATGGAGAATCCGTGAACTATGGTCGTGTGTATAGTCAAGTTTCTCTCCTCACCATTAAGGAAATCAAGCTGACGCTGAGAGTGCACGCTGGCCAGGTGAGCAGAGTCCTTCTTGCAGTAGGCCTCGGCTGCCAACCAGTTCCGCTTTTCACCGGTAACCGTCATAAAGCAGAAGTGTCCGAAGGGAATGTAATTCGGACCGCATTCAAGACCTGCATTACAAAAAAAAAAAAAAGAAAAAGCTCCGTGCTGCAGTTCAATGAAGTATAGATTCTAATCCTACAATAAGATTCACACTTAACCCAATGTTAGTCTTCTCTTAATTACTGCAAATAGAGAATTCATTTGCTGAATGCTGTAGATTGAAAACATTGGCTAACATGGTGCACAGTGTTGGAAAGTTGATCCCTAATCATTTGTCGTCATTGACCCAATGTTAGTCCTCTGCCTTGGGGGGTGCTTTATACGACTCAAGTTTTACGGTTTATAGTCATTGGTTAAATGCAATGTGCAGATTCAGACTAGCTTCTTACTTTGATACTGGATTCATACTGGCAGTAGAAAGACAAGTTTTGCATTATAAACATTTTAATATGTAATCATAAAGGGGACGGGTCACCATTGTGTATGAAATTGTCATGAATGTTTTTTTGCATATAAAAACATCTTTAGAAGGTCAGAATATCTCAATTTGTAATATCCACACTTGGGGCCAAAAATCGATAAATGTATCAAATGGATTCAGTTGAAACTGCAATAATTTTAATCGAAGATCCTTCCGTGTGAAGATCGGGTACCCATTACATTTAAATGCCCTGTGATGTGCTGTGCGCTGAGCCGGCCATTTTTAAGGGTTAGTTTAGATTTAGGAGTAGAAGGCTAGGGTTAACGTTAGTTTGGTAGTATGTGGTGAGAGGTTGGGGTTAAGGTTTACGGTTAGTGTTAGGACTTAGGGGCTAGGGTTTTGGTGAAACGCACACTAAATCATACGCCACAGGTATCCAAGCCAACGGCAACCCACCACCGCATCGTCCATGTTGTGTGCCATGTAAATACACCCAATCGAGTTTTGGTCATTGGTTGACACTAGAGGTGCACCGATCCTCAGATCGGTGGCCAATCAAGACTTTTTTTCCAAGGATCGGGACTCGCGATTTTGTCCCGATCAGGATCGGTAAATAAGCTGAGGAGTCGAATGACTGTTTACTTAATTATTGAAATTCATTCACTTGTGCCAAATAGTGTGGCACAATTGCCACATGGCAAATAGTACCAATTTTTGCAGGATCAGAACTCTATCAGAGCTCGGGACTCTGTACCGGAGATTGGGATCGGTCGATCGTTCCAGAAAAAAAAAAAAGCAAAGGATCGGAAGCAAAAGACGTGATCGGTGCACCTCTAGTTGACACCGACACAGTTGATGCCAATACTGCGTTATTACAGTACCATCCTGTTTATTGTACAGACAACCGTGTGACGTCACTAATTTGAGGATTTCAAAACTAACAGAGTTCTTAGAGGACCTCAAAATGCCCACATGAGGCAAATATTGTAAAGCAACCACAAAAGTCCCAGAACAGTTTTAAAGGGTCTACCATGCCCCTATGCCGAGTAGGGCAAACCCTTTTAAAAAAACATGTTTTGATGTCCCCTTTAATATTGAGACCCTAATTCAATAGCTGCAGAAATGTGATTTCTGCAATTCCTGTAGTGTGAAAATTTGTGCATGGACAATAAGTACAGAATAAACATTTCGCAAATTAAAAGACCTTGTACATACGTTTTTTGCAGATGAAGCGCTTCTTATCACGGCAGAAAGCAGCGTTGAATTTCCCTGCTGCAAGTTCAACGCAGTTTTCATTGTTCAACCAGTTGTCAGGCTGACGCTTGGCCCATCTCTTGAAGTGCTAGAAGTCAAGTAACAAACTAGTTAGATCTTCAGTTTCCTTGCAATGACCCAAGATCTAGCAGTGTCAAATACCAGACAGTGTTCCCACCATCTGTAGCTCTCGAAATAAGCAGCAATACCATGTCAGTAATGTACATTAGTTTTAATGCCAACCCATTTACAGGATCGGATTTTGAGCCAAATTCCATAAAGACAGCAAATACATAATGCATTTTAATGACTGGAAATTTAGGTACAATGATTATGCAATTTATGAGAACCTCAGTCCTCATTTCTGACAAGCTTAATAATTTCTGAAGCTTAATGCCCAAAGTCTAGTATTAGTATTAAGTTATTAACGTCCATTGTGTACTAGCTTTGCCAGGCTAGCATCTCACCAGTCATCTTTACATTGAGGGGAATTGTCATTATGAATAAAGCCACAAGGACCACATATCCAATATTGCCTAGCACTACCTTGGGTTCTAGTGACTTACCGCAGTAGAACCGTCGGTGTAAACCCAGTCATTTTCCTTTTTACGTTGATTGAGACCAATCCAGCTTTTTGGTCTGGGTACAGCTGCAGAGTGACACAACCACAAACATGATCTGAATTATTTTAGCGATTTACAAAAAAGATATATATTTTTAACTATACACAATTATGGAAACAACGTCCAATTCAGTTCACTAGAGAGCGGTCACTGAAATAGGTCGAGAGCCAGGTCCACCCCTCATTTATTCTCATCCAGTGGAGCATCAAAATATGCTAGGATCCACTTGCAACTTGGCTCAATTTGACCCCAGGAGCCAGATCTTAATTTCTGTAGACTTTCAATGACATTGATTTAAAAAAGAAAAAATCTGATCAAAGTAAGAGGATTCAAATCATTGACAACGACTGTCCTCTAGTGGCAGTGTTCACTTTGCATTGTGAATATTGAAATAATTACATTTTATATTTCACCAGAGCACCATAACACATTTACCCAAGTCAATCGAGAACGCTTCACATTAAAATATATCCACATTCAGCCAATGACTGCCTAATGTCCAAAATTAGGCAGTTGAGTGCACTAAAAGAAAATATATGGTAAGTGCAGGAGATGACAGTCAAGTTGCGTACCTTTGTTGAGGAAGTTAAGCACTCCCTGGTGGTGCACGCTGGCTAGTTTAAGCGAGCTGCTGCCGTTTACCACTATTTGTGTTGTTTTTTCAGATGTTGCTTGTTACAAACAAGAAAGCACCATTGTTGCATAGACTTTACAGCCTTTTAATGGGAAGTACACTACTTTAAATAAAAGTTATGTTAGGTTACTGAAGGGGAGTGGCGTGCTCCGGTCTGGCATCTGCGGTTTCTGACAATTCAGCCCTTTGAGCAAAGTTGTTGAATAACCCTGTCGCAGACCCACAGATACACTTAATTCCAGGAGTGAGAATATCCTTACAGTTCATTTAGCCGCATGTTATAGTCTCGGCAAGTTTTCAAATGCAAAACCGCACCTCTGGAATCAACTCGAGAGCTTTTAACGACTGAATTGATGACATGTTAATGAGGGATGGGTCTTATTAGTTATTAATTATTTGAAGCCTGTTAAGTCACTTGTCCAATTACTTTTGGGCCCTTGAAAAACAAGCGACTATGTATTAAGGAGCGATAATTTCGAAACCCCTTCTTCAATTTGGATGCAGACTCGCAAATTGCAATAGTGTGTTTACTTTAAGCCCATATTAATTATCATTGTATTGCTGAATATATATTTTTGTAAACCCATAGAAAAAAAAAAAACTTGTATCATCATCCAATTTCAAATACCAAATCTGACTACCCCGGCCACAGTACAATAATAATATTAATTTGTAACCGAGTTAAAATAACAAAACATTCTTCTCTGGTTTTATCTGACAATAAACACATTTTACCAAATGCTTGATTTTACGTTTTAGAGTTGCGTTGTTAGTGGCAATGTGGCAGTGCACTATATGTTTATTGAAATTCTTTAATCTCAATTTATAACAAGGGTTGCTATGGTTATTTGGTTTATCTGTTCCAACAATATGGTCCCATGTCTAGATTTTGCGAAGGGGCCCCAAACCCCCCGAACCTGGGAGGAGCGGCCATTCCAAAGTTAATGAAACCGTCACTCAGCGGATGCCGCAGTATCGAAAGAATTATTGGGAAACATTTCAAGTCAACACGTGTAAGCTTGTGTATTTTATTCAAGACAGGAATGAAAATTCCACTTAATACAATCAACATATTAAAATGTAAAAAAAAAAAAAATACAAGAGGGACTAAGTGAAATAATCAAAAAGGTATAATATGTCAAGTCTGGAATTGCGCCACGTCAGCAGGTTACAGGAATTGATAACCCTACCACACTCACATACACAATGCATACATCTAAAGCCCAATTTGCACTGGACTTTTATTACCTATAGACCCCTGGACATTTGGAATAATTGCGGAGGACGTCCGAGTTTCATTTGATGTGCGAATGCGCAATGTCAGTGATTTGCCAAGTAATAATTCCACTGCTTACCTATTGTGATTCAGCAAAACACCACGATGGTTTGAGTTCAGAATTTGTTTAACTTTGTTAATACCCACACACGCGTCTGTGTATGTACAGACAGTAACCTTAACCCTAGCCTTCTACTCCTAAATATAGATTTGGGGAAGTGAAAATACGGCACATGATGTCATGTCTTTTAAATTTCAAAATACAGGCTTTTACTAATCCTGTCAGAATGCGCAACAAAATAACACAGAGGTCAGGGTAATTGTGAATTACCAGAGGTCCCCACGTAATTCAATGGCAGTGCGAATTGGGCTTAAGACTTGTGAGAATCTCGGTCTGACTTTCAGCACTTTAGTACTGCTCTGCAGTGCAATTTGCACTTGCTCGAAGCTGTGCCCACTTTGAGCAAAGATGTGCAATGCATGCACACACAGGAAAAAATAAAGGATCTGTTAATAAATTAATGATTTCACTTTGAAATATACATAATTGACATTATGGAATTAATAATATGGTTAATAATAATAATAATGATCTTGTATTATGCCGATCCGTGGACTGGAACAATTTCCAGAAATTACATAGTATGCCTTTCTTTAAAACACTGTGATGAGTGGTAGAAAAGAGGCGTCAAAACATTAATCATA
>OMKY01242077.1:0-11871 GCA_900302395.1 Bregmaceros cantori | reverse complement strand
GGGTGAGGTGATGGGTGAGGGGTGAGTTAGATGGTTGGGGGTGAGGTGATGGGTGAGGGGTGAGTTAGAGGGTTAGGGGTTGAGGTGATGGAGTGAGTAAGAGAGTTGGGGGTGAGGTGATGGGTGAGGGGTGAGTTAGAGAGTTGGGGGTTAGGGATGAGTTAGGGGGGGATGAGGCGAGTAAATACTGGGTAAGTATTTATCATGTGTTCTCTGTACTGGGTAAGTATTTATACTGCATCTATACTATACTGTATTTAATAATTAATTAATACATTAATTCATGCATAATGCATCATTTTCAACACATTATCTTTATTTATTTAATTCATAATAATCAATGTTTTCTTGGCTCTAGTTCATTTTCTTGTTTAAATAAAAAACCAAGTACCCAGCTGCTCTGTAAAGATTTTTAATAAAAGTAAAACAATGGAGAAACCAGGGGTCCGCGTTGGCCGAGTGGTTATGGACACCGCACCTAACGCGACCCCATTCATGTTAGTGGCGCTGCGTTAGCAGTGTCGCAAGTTCAACTATGCTCGTCGATTTGTCTGCAATGTCTACCCCCGATCTCTTCAACCCAGCTTCCGACTAATCCTATCCAATAAAGATGGAAAGACAGCGCTGACGCCGGAAAAAAATAACTTTTAAAAAACAAACAAACAATGGAGAAACACATAATGCAAACTGTGACAGACCTTGGCCTCATCAAACACTCAGAGACACCTCAGGCAGGCTGGCTCAGTCTTCCAGAAGCATCTATCAGACGCAGCCAATACAGCCATGGAAAGGATCGTCCAGGCTGTACAGGAAGCAGTTTTTGCTGATTGCATGGTTCGCGCTGTCTTCGATTGTGTGTCACCAAATGCTGAATGGACAGACTTGACCGTGTCAAAAGTTGAAACTTTCATTGTAGCTTCACGACTGACCAGTTTGTAGACCTCTCTGGGAAGTTAACGCCTGCTGTGCTAATCATGTGGGTCAACCATCCGTGGCTAGCAAATTAAAACAAAAGTTTAGTGACAGCGTTTCGTTTTTCCACCTTCGTCAGCGTAGGTAGTATTGGTTGTGAAATGCCCAGGGGCCCCTGCTGAATAGGACAAACCCCCCAAAAAAATAGTCTGGCGAGCCAGAACAAACAAATCTTCCATGCATGGCATGTGATTAGAATAATCATTCGGTCTGGTAAAACCAGGGTCGAAAAACGTGTGTGTGGCCTATTTGTACAACTTGACACAACACAAAACCACATTTTCATAACTATTATTTAAAGTAACATACTTCCCATTAAAAGGGATTCTATGCAACAATGGTGCTTTCTTGTTTGAAACAAGCAACATCTGAAACAACAACACACAAATAGTGGTAAACAGCAGCAGCTCACTTGAACTACAACACATTTATAGTGCATCAGTTGGTGTACAGGTCGTTCAGGGGTTATGGTAGGGGTTAGGGAAGGGGTTCGGGTTAGGGTAGGTGTTGGCTGAACATAACTTGGCTGAACATAGGGATTTCGGAACATTCGTTCAAAAACGTTGTTTTAAAACTTAGTTCATTGACCCGCTTTATTACAGAAAATCACAACAGCAACAAAATACTGTGCTCGAGAGCCATAAGGCCTTATCTCAATTGGCTATTGAGAGCCAAGCGCGTAGAGCGCCGTGAAGCGCTGACGTTTAATTCGTGAACAATTACGTTCAAATGTTCAACTTTGAAAGTGAGCTCGTGAAGAGCTGAGGAGTTTATTCAGCAGAGGAACGGTGTCTTTCAAGCAGAATGACATTGTGACATGATCGCACAGGTATTATCACAGTGACATCACAATTGAATGATAGGAAAAAAAAACAATTATAGTATAAGAATAAAAATAATGTCACCACAGTAGAGCAGTCAAGTCAATGGATTTATTGTTATACCTAGAGACAGAATGGTGGATACTTTATTTGTATTAAAACTTAGAAACTAACCTTGGTATCCATAACCAACGAATTGTCCACGCATCGCACGCGATTGTACCGTCTAGTGGCGTGCGATGCGTGGATGATCCGTTGATTCTGGCTCGTCAGGTCACCGTAGCTCAGTCTGTTAAGACAGAGAACAGTGCAGCACACCTGTGCCCAGAGAGGTATTCACTTGAGTAGAAGTAAAATCCATTTACAATAAAAATCCAAGTATTGTACTTAAGTAGCATTTTAAGTATCTGTACTTTTATAAGTATTTTTTTTCTGTGAGTACCTTTTACTTTTATTCTGTAGATTTTTTTTTTGAAGTTTTGTGGGTGCAAGCGCCGTTTTTCATTCTTTATTGAGAGAGATAATGACTGGATTAAATCGGAAACTGGGATGAAGAGTCGGTGGGAGACATTGCAGAAAAGCTATTTTATTTTTAATTATTTCTTCCGGCGTCAGCGCCGTTTTTCCATCTTTTTTGGATACGATTAGTTGGAAACTGGGTTGAGAGATCGGGGGTAGACATTGCAGACAAGTCGACGAGCGTAGTCGAACTCGCGACACTGCGGACGCTGCGGTCAGGGGCGCCGCCAGGGGGGGGAAAGGTGGTACTGATTCTAAAGGCCCGCAGCACGGCCCACGGCCCCTTGGACGGTGGATCGCAACTAATATTTTATTGTTTTTTATTAAACAATAATGGGGTAATGGGGTAGGCCCAAAATTAGAATCTTTCATAGGGCCCAAAATTCCTGGCGGCGCCCCTGGCTGCGGTAGACACAGCGCCACTAACATGAATGGGGTCGCGTTAGGTGCGGTGTCCATAACCACTCGGCCAACGCGGACTCCGACCCCCAGATTTTTAACATAAATATCAGTACTTTTTTTCTGCAACGACATGGTAGGTCTTCATGTATAGCGTGAATGAGTCAGTAGGGGGCGGTATTCGGCAATGCACTGAGTACAGTAGCAGTTAATACGTTGCTTTCTCTCTCTGGTTGTGCCCCTAAAAAATATATATTGCCCGTGAATTAGCTTTTGTACTTTGTACTTTCAAAAATTGTTTTGAGTACATTTTAGAGCTTGTATTTCTTACTTTAAAAATACCTTTGAGTACATTTCTTAGCCTTGACTTACTTGAGTTTTTTTTATTATTTTTTTTTTACAAATTTATTTTATTCTTACTAAAGTAAGAAATCTCGGTACTTTTGCCATCTCTGAGAATGCGCCAAAACCTGTTGATCTATTTGGATGCTATCAGTCACGGACGGCACACAGGGTCACTCCAGCGCCCTGTGTCCGCGGTGCCTTAAAATCCAAACGTGGCCCTCAAAAAAGTTTGGTCTTGTCCTCGCCCGCGCCCCCTGGTGGCGCATTCTGACACTGACGGAAAAATGGCTGCTCGGTGTCGCTCCCCGGAGCCAAAAGACAACTAAGACTTTATTTCTCTAAAAATCCACAACACCCAAACCTGGACATAAAAATCCCCTCCGCCTACACGACGGAAGAAAACCCCCAAGCCAGGAGGTCCATAATGTCTCGCTGGGTCCCCACCAAGAAGGAAAAGTACGGCGTGGGTAAGTGACGAGTGCGGGAGAAAGTTGCGTGGAAGCGGTTAGCATGTCCTAGCTACTCCCGAGCTCCATCCCGACTAACGCTCATTAAACAGCTTTAAAACATCTAACTTTAACACCAGTTTCTAAACTTCTTGTCTTTGAATTCGAATTTGATACCTGACTGTGGGGCTGGAGTACAAAAACATTCTGTCGGCCTCCCGGGAGGAGCTGGACGCGGGGCGAACGGAAAGTCCGTTGAAAGCGGACAGAAACGATACAATCATGTACCGTGTATGAAATTAATGGAAAACACGTTAAGATTCCTACTGGACAAAACAAATCAAGCGAGTTTCTAGAACTTTCTGTTTCGTCCGAGCTGCTGATCCAACTTGTTACAAGTTTCGGACGAGTTGTGATTTTTTTTTAAAATTTTCTTTTTCTTTTTTTGTTTACTCGTCTACTATCTTCTCCCGTCCTGATTGAATGCTGTTGTTTAACGCGCTCAGCGCTCGCTGTGCTCCAGCTGCTCTGGGAATGGACCACTGGTTCCTCTGGTACTGGACCCAGACAGCTGTTGTAGTCTGTCTGTCTGTCTGTGAGTCCACCTCGGTCCGCGTGGATGCGGACAGAGAGTGGGATCAGCTCCATGGACATAAAGGCGCGCCTTTCCGGTGCTGCTGCGGCCCCTGCGGCCCCTGCCCCAACACCCGCTGCGCTTGCACCGCGGGACGCTCGCATCTATCACGTGCAAGAGATGTAAACGTAATTTATTTATAGAGCGCTTTCCACACCCAAAGGTGCACCATAGGACTTTACATAAAAGGAAAACAAAAGAAGAATTGCATGTAAACAATCACAGTGTACAAGCAATAATGAAAACAAAATCAGTGTAGCAGTAGGAAAAGAAAGATAAAAGAGTAAACGCAACAGTCACCATTCTGCGAAGTATTCTAAATAAATATGTTTTCAGCCAAAATTTAAAATGCACCAGGTCATGGGGATAAGGCTCAGGTCAGATGGCAAAAGTACTCTGATTGTTTACTTGAGACTTGAGTAAAATGCACGTATCAAGAAAAAAACAAGCTGTACAAGAGTACAGTATAGATCCAAATATAAACCCAAGCAAAAAGTAAAAGAGTCTCTGAAATGTGCTCAAAGGTATGTTTTGAAAGTATAAAGTACCATCTGTCCATATACGCAATAGTCGTTTAGTTGTCGATTTATTAATATGATTAGTCGATTAATTGGTTAGTTGTTTTTGCTTTTTAAAAAATCACCAAAATATTCACAGCAACACTGGAATTAATCTTGTCAGCGTGAAATGTAGTCAATTTCGGTTCACATTAGCCAACGAGTTGTTATAAGCTAATTACTCAGACAAAAACTCATTACAATTGATTTATACACTAATATTTTGATAGTTTTCTTCATATTCATGTTTTTTATCGATAATGTTGAATAATATTAAATCATATTTTGGATTTTCTGAAATTATCAAAAAATCCAAAATATGTATAAATAGATTGATAAGTGGTCATGTCAGCAAAAAACGCTGACAATAACGACTGCATTAGTTGTCGATTAATTTCATAATCAATTAGTCATCGAATAATCGACGAATCGTTGCACCACTTGTGGAAAGTAACCTAACATTTTAAAATGATGTTTCGAGTACATGATCGGATGACACAGAGGCCGGTTTATCCTCTGTTGAAGAGGAGTGTATTCAGCAGTCAGCGGACAACAGCACAGATGGGGAGGTTGTCTGCTCCGCTTTTATTAGGCAGACTGGCATTGTGATGTCACACAGGGATAAAGGGTGCTATCACAATTGCATTATAGTGGAATGAAAGCGACACTGCACTCATTGCACAAATCAATTCTGACACATGAGTTTACATTATTTACTCCACGTTATTTTTATTATAATCAGCATCTGCTGAGTGCCACCCCCCCTTGAAATAGTAGAACTAGCTTGTTGATGGCACATTGCCTTGGATTTTGCCAGGAACTTCGCCAAGAATATTGGCGAAGCGTTACAGTAATTTAGCCTAGGATGTTGGTGGAGTGTTTCCAGGTATTTTGCTTTGGATGTTGCTGGAGCGTTGCCAGGTATTTTGCCTAGGATGTTGACGGAGCGTTGTCAGGAATTTTGCCTAGGATGTTGACGGAGCATTGGCAGGAATTTTGCCTAGGATGTTGATGGAGCGTTGCCAGGTATTTTGCCTAGGATGTTGATGGAGCGTTGCCAGGTATTTGGCCTAGGATGTTGACGGAGCATTGGCAGGAATTTTGCCTAGGATGTTGACGGAGCGTTGGCAGGAATTTTGCCTAGGATGTTGACGGAGCGTTGGCAGGAATTTTGCCTAGGATGTTGACGGAGCGTTGGCAGGAATTTTGCCTAGGATGTTGACAGAGCATTGGCAGGAATTCTGCCTAGGATGTTGACGGAGCATTGCAGGAACTTTGCCTAGGATGTTGGTGTTGGTAGACAGAGCAAGTGACAATGACACTTCTTGGTCGCACAACGCACCAAACTCCACCCATATCAGGTCTTGCAGATAGAAGCGTGGCAAAGTGGCTCTGATTGGCCGCCAGTCAAACACCCGATAATCTACTTTGTTGATTCGCTCAAGTCCAGACCCAACATTCATTGTAGTCGCGTGCGATGGTTGGTTCTGGCTCGACAGGCTAGCTGATAGGTGGTGTGTACGAGAGGATATGCAGCAAAGTTATGCTCCCACAGGCTCCCGTTTATTATAAGGGAATGTCCTGTATTTGATGAATCACATTCAATCTGCACTTGATTAATCTGTTAATCTATTATTGAATTAGTTGCTTCTGGGCAGTGATTAATCATTGTTTAATTTGCTTGGTGCATCCTCCACTCCAATATATGTTCTCGGTTTTAATATACAGTATGTTGCTCCCAATGTCAGCAACACAAACAATGCAATAAGGTTAACTATTGAGCTTGGCTGAAAAACGCCTACTATTAAAATTGGAGCGCACATTTTTGCCCCAAAATAATAAAACATAACAATTTTTCCATCTTTTGCGTTATCTTGTATTTTCTTCGCATTATTCAACATGCATTAAATTATCACTTACACATACACAGGTAACAGTTACAAATACACATGGGGACACAACGCAATGGAGGTGGCGTAAGCGCCGTTGTCCATGGTACATTTAAAAACCAAAATAGAAACTCTCAATTACTTAAGATATCGGTATTCCACAAGCTCGGGAGAATTCCGTGAATGATGAGCAGTTCCGTGAAGACATCCGCGATCACGGAATCACGGATTCCTGGAGGCTCTAACAAATGGTCAGGACTCGACCTACCAACCCGTTGTTCACCCTCTGCTACAAGCAGAGTTGGTGAAACATTCCATTTTTTTTGTAGTCAAGTAATTGTTTGAGCCTCTCGGAGAGTTCTGCTATGAGAAGCTCTTCTGGGTGTAATTCTAGTCTGTTCATAGTACCGGTTCCCAAGTTTAGTCTGTGATAATGACTCAACATGCAGACACTTTGGCTTCAGTCCACCTCATTTTTTACCCTCAACCTCTTTGCAAGCTTGGCTAAGTGCTACCATCTGAAGGGCTTTTTGCTACCGGGGCTGCCCGCTGGATTTCCCTGAGGATTTCTGCTGTGCTTTATTACACTGTGCCGCCTCCTTGTGTGTGTCTATTTTCTCTCTTCCGCTGTCCACAATTTATTAGCGGTGTCTATTTTTGACGTTTGGATGCTTTCTTTTGCTCTGTTTTCTAAGTAATGGCAGTGGTTTTGTTGTTTGCTATAGGCATTAAGGGTGTGAATTTGTGAAATTTTGATTGGACAAATACATTCATGCTTGATGAACGTATGATGTGAACCTCATCAACGACTCAACAGTTTGAGGCGGAGGCATATTTTCGTTTGCCAACAGCTAGCGAGTGCCCAATACCAAGAACCTACTTTTGCCCGGTGGACCGATACTGATAACCGATTTGTAACTATTTTCATCGATTACTTCTACTACTTACATCGATCACTTGCAGCTGTAGTCCACTATGGACAGTAGAACCATGAAAACGCCATGGTCTGCTGCAGCATCCGGCAGCGCTATTCTGGGATATCTTGTCATTTATGATCTTTCCCCACGGCCCCGTCACACAATTATCCCTGCACAGGCTTTATTGCACCAGTAGCCTTTAAGCAATCGCTTGTTACTATTATCTGCTGTTGTCACACTCACATTATTCCCATTGGATCCTTTCTGCTTCTGGACTAGGGGAACCTATTTTAACCCTCTGATGGCCGTGCCTGGAACAGGCTCTCTTTTAGGTGATCTACCATGTGTCAATTAACCATGGATAATGCAACAAAATCATTGTTATACACATTTGGGGTCCTTTTTTTCCAAACTAGCATAGCGATCAACCAGAAACTTTGTATAAAATGTCTTGGCTTTTGTAGTGAAGAATTAAACATGAGACTGAAAATGAAAATTATTTTTTTTTCCCCATGCAAATTTGTGAAAATCACCCTAGTTCAGTCTACATTTAAGTGGGGATGTTAATCTATATTTTTAATCATTAACATTTTTCAGTGTTTTCATGTTATTTTTTATTTTATTGTTTTACTCAGCCCATGTATTGCGCACAAATGTAACAAATGCAACTGAATGCACGTAAATTCGGCACAATTCAGGATAGCGCTTGAACTGCCAATAAGCTTATTAGCGGTTCAATAGCTGTCCAGGGTGCTGACATTAATTAAGTCAGTTCCAGCCACATGGGCCGTGGTCTGGTAAACCGGCTATAAAGTATGTACCTTCCCTAATAAAATTTGTATCTAGTTCTTTGCATGGGGCTGAACTAGAAAAAAACTAGACTGCCGGTGCATAGAACTCTGCAAACATTGTTACAGCACTACATGGACTTTTCATTATAATTTTAACCACACCATTGTCTTTTTATTTTTAATAAGTTAATTTTTGGCCGCAAACGCTGTTTTTTTTTTTTCATTCTTTATTGACAGATAGCGATAGGATTAAATTGATTTTAAAATGAATCAATTCATTTTTGATTTCACTAGTACCTTGCGAGTCGCTGGCAGGGAAATTGTTAAAGGGCTAATTTGTCTGCTTGTCGCACATGTCTGTGAGGAGGTCTGTAATTGTGAAATATATTCATGCCTCCCTCTGGACTTTGTATAAAGATGAAAGTTGGTGCATATTTTGCTATCATTAGTTGTCAGTGTGACCTTTCTCAGCTCTGATTTGTTATGGTGCTTAATTTCATTTATTATTTTTTGTATTTTGTGCACAGTCTACTAACACTTGATAAGACCAATTGCTGTTGCTGAGCAGCTAAACCCTATTGAGGTTGTCACTTCGAACTTTTGCAGAAGATCTTTTTGATCTTGCTTGGTCAATGAACTATCAGCAGTGTTTCATTGTCATAGTGTGATATTGCTTTGTTTTTAATTGTCTATTCATCTATTGTAATATTATTACATGCACAGGCCAACAATCTATAAAACATTCAAAGCATAGACTATATATAAAGTAGATGCAGTGTGCATGACGTCATCCCATTGCTTTCATCACATTTTTTTGTGCCCGCCGACTGCCAGCTGCCATTGTTGAAAGTACCCATATATCCGGTACCAGTAGAGATAGAGGGAGCTATACAGTATATCAGAGAGAGACATCCCACACCCGACTTCTTCTGGTGGTACTGATCATATGAGTGCTGAGCTAAAAAATATTAACAGCAAATCTGACGCGTTTGTGAAATTATGAACCCCCTCACACAATGAGCCATTAATTATCCCGACAATATACATTAAAACATCAATTAGAAACGATCTTTAGGCTCCGTGCTTTTGGTAGTCGACTTCGCCCACTTGACTAGCAGAAGCACACGGAAGTCGGCACGCCGGCTGAAGCGAATGCAATGTCCATATTTATATACAGTCAATGTTTCAAAGGCAACCTTGGATCAGCCATATCGGACCATGTGATGGACTGGGGCTCCATTACGTATGTTTTTAAATGCCAAACTCTCCTCAATCTGAGATGAATGCACAGTAAGATGATCAAACATTGTTTTTGTTTGTGTGCCTCAAGCGAATAGTGATTTCCATGCTGTGACATTGAACCAGGATAAAGAACGAAGCGCCGTGGTTGTGTGCAGAAAGTGCTGCTTTTGATGCAGAGGGGGTGAGGAAGCACAGTTTCCTGTGCAGCGCTTGGAATGGCGTCTTATCTCGCTGCAAGGACAGACTCGGGGGTGTTCAAATCCTTTGTTCGTTCTATGTTTTTATAACTTGTGGCACTGCCCGTTAGCTTCTTTCAGCAACTGTAGTTGTTGAAAATATTGAAGAATAAGCATGGGTGTACCCGTTTTATAATTTGACTAGAAGCACTCAGAGAGTGCAAACGTCGGCCAAGGCCATGGGGGTCACTGATGCCAAAACATAAGTACTTTTAGTGCTAGCAGTATGTGTGGCAACCCGTTATCAATGCAAGTGCTCGAGTAGCGCAATTTAATTAGCGCGATTGACCCATAGACTATTGACATGGGCGCTATTATGTTACTTATAGACTACAGAAATGCACCAAAATGTAATCACTTGTCACCAGTGGAATGTGAGCACGCTCTTGGTGGTACACAGGATTATAGTCTTAAAAATTAATGCTTTTTCCAGGGGTGAGACGTGAACCCAGGTCTCCAGCTTGGCAGACCGTAGGAATAATTGCTACACTATCTGAGCTCTGTTAGGACCATGCAGTAAAGTGGAAGCAACTGCTGCGTGTTGCTGGAGGCAATCGCAGTTTGTTAGCTCAAAACTGTTGTCAAACTATCATGTTACTTATAGGCTACAGAAATGCACCAAAATGTGCCGTTTGTACTGTACAAAATTTCATCGAGATCCGTGTGTAACTTTTTCAGTTGTCCTTATGACGGACAAACCAATGCGACCGAAAACATAACCTGCTTGGTGCAGGTAATAATATAATTTTCAAAGCGATTTCTGGCTGATAATTTAAGGTCAGTCAGTTTAACAAAATCGGGAAAACATTGAAAGCGCTCCCAAGAACACTTTCAAAAAACATCAAAGAAACTGACTGACATGAGGACCGCCCAAGGAAAGGAAGAGAGAGAGTCACCTCTGCTGTGAAAGGATACGTTCGGGCGAGTCGCAAGCCTCAGAAATTGCAAGTTAACAGCAGCCCAGATTAGAGGCGACACAGAGTCCAATGATGAGTCCAAATGTGAAATCTTTGGTTCCTACCACCATGTGTTTGTGCGACACAGAAAAGGTAGACGGTTAAGGCCCATTTATATACCCGCTGTTAATGATGGAAATGGACGCTTTCGCCCGGTTGCTTGGGTAGTTTCATCCGTCAGTTTGTCCGTATGTCAATCACTTGGCAATCCGTTGAGGTCCGGGCGAGATGGAGCAATATCACAACCAACATGTGGGGGCGCTATGGAGTCAGGAGCGTTTTGCATGCGCTAACTGTCGCGACTCAACCCCGCCCTCTGGGGATTTCTAGTGTACGTTCGTATACCGACGGAGGTATAAACACAAACGGCAGGAGCAGCGGCTGGAATGGACTAGGGGTGTCACGGTATGAAATTTTACATTCACGGTTATTGTGACCAAAATTATAATTGTCATCGTTGTGGCTCCGTTTTTGCTCTATATGTCGGATGGATGATGTAGTCATAACACGATCCATACGTCCTAAGCTTGCCCGTTGACTGGTTGACTCTAATCACTAACTTAACCCCTAAGTGGGCTCACTTTAACTCAAACATTTTACCATCTGCCACTCACCTAACAATAATCCTTAATCGTAACCGTTACCTCTTATCCCCAAATCTAACCTAACGTTAACAAAATAAGCGGATTGTTTTTTGGAATCGCACATCATACATGATACATCACATCATACGTCAACAGTACCCGTTCACCAAGGCGTATGTTTGGCAATGCGCGCTGTTGTTGTTACTTTCAGCCTGTGAGGCGACGAACTGTTTTCAACACGCGTTGTCCCCGGCATTATGAGAATTTTACTCTTTGATACCCGGAATAAATAGAATGGGAAAAGGCCGCGGACAACGCTGCGTTCAGCAAACGGAATATGACAGGCGATCCCCAGGTTCGGGATCGCCTGTTCGGGACACGCCGAATAGACTAAATATAACAATAATAATAGACAAAAACTATGCGCAAACTGCGGATTTTGTCCGTTTAAAATGCGAAAAGGGCAGATGTCTTTGTCGTGCGTGTCTTTCGACTGCTACCATGCTCGACACTCAGATAGGGAAACGGTGAGTATGAGGGACAGACAGTGACGCCTGCATGGC